>BFEA01000376.1:1597823-1615557 GCA_003427395.1 Chara braunii
TTTTTGTGTGATATATATGTGCTTTAGGGTACGTCATGTGTGCAGTTTTGACATGTGTGGATCAATAATGAAAAAGTTGGCATTTTTTTGAATTCGTTGGACGCTTCATTTTGACGCGGACAGTGTCTTTGTGTTAGGGTTTCATAGTGTTTTTTTGTTTTTTTTTTTCGTTTTGGCCTGTTTCCTTTTTTGATGTTTGCACTATGGTCTCATATCGTTTGTTTTTAAAATTTTTGATGAAATTTGCACCGCAATTGCCAACGAAAACGGCAAATATTTGGGGCCCCGTTAACAGTCTCTCGCGCCCGCATAACAAACCAACGAATCAGTAAAGGAAGTACTCACACGGACATACGTGGACTTCTATTTTTGCAAGTTGCAAGGGAGGGGGGGGGGTGTGGGGTGTTGTTGGACTTGGATCCATAGCTTGCTTCACCGCACACAAACCCCAACCTAAACATACTTTCCCATCCATAGAAAATATACATGTATGTTAAAGCACCAGTACATCGGGCACCTGGGCCGCGGACCTGACGCCTCAAATTCTGGAGGCGCGAAACGAAAACGTGACCGTTGATCAAATTTATCAACGGTGGGCCCAGAGTTTGATGTTTCGGCGTCGTTTTCTTGTGGCGATGAGTGTTGGACCGCAAGGCTGGGGCCGTGTACTTGCGGTTTGAATGGACTCGTTTTGTCTAATAAATAGTTAAGGATATACTCCTTGTTTTTTCTTTTCAAGTGAGCCYCCCCCCAGGCAGCCCCCCCCCCCCAAGTCGGAGTTGGAGCCATATCATGCTTCACCACATACAAAGCCCGCACCGAGGGCGTTAAGAAGTGCGGATGAATATATATTTTTTTCTAGTAAATACTAAATAGTTAAGAATATTCTTTTTCACTTTTTTTTCAATGGCGCAGGTGGGGGGACCTCGTGTCAGACTTGGATCCATATCTTGCTTCACGACATACAAAACCTGCACCGCGGCTGCTAAGAAGTGCGCATGATTTTTTTTTTCTAATAATAAGTTAAGAATATACTTTCTTTTTTTTTTGTTCAAGTTGTCACCCCGCCCCCTCCCATGTGACTTGGATCCATATTTTGCTTCAGCAGACAAAATCCGCACCACACCGCTGAGAAGTGCGCATAATTTTATTTCTTTCCTAAGAACACTTCTTTTTTTTTTTCAAGTTTCGCACGAGGGGTCTCAAGTCGGACTTGGATCTACACCACACACCAAATCCGCACCGAGGACGCTAAGAAGTGCGCATGAATATATATTTTTTTTACATTAAGAATGTCCTTTTTTCTTTTTCAAGTTGCTCCACCCCCCTCCCCCCTGCACCCCCCCCCATTAGACTTGGATCCATATCTTGCTTCACCACACACAAAACCCGCTAAGAAGTGCGCATGATTTTTTTTTTCTAATAAATAGTTGAGAGTAAAGTTACCTGGCCAAACGTTTTGGGGCCCCCGGGCTGACCCCCGAACTTTCGGGCATTTGAGGTTCTGTTCGGGGTCCGAACACGGAGAGGTTCGGCCTCCGCCAAAGAGTTATTTCGCGGCCTAAATATTTTGAAAAAAAAATTGAATTTTTTTTCTGATGTTAGGTACATGCCTCAAAATTTTGAAGGCATTTCCTAAGCCAAAACAAAATGAAAACTGTCCAAACATGACAAGGTCCAAACATGCTAGCCCACTCACTATTTTTCTTTTAGAAAAAGTTGAAAAACTTTTATTCGGGGCCTAGAAAACATTATTATTTTTTGAATTTTTTTTGGTAAGTTTTTGCATCATGTGAAATACATATCTATAAATTTTCAACGGTGAAGTCCCACCGCCCAAGTTGAGTTTTCTCAACGCTGAGGTTTCTATCACGTGTGGCATGGTGGGACGGAGCTCTGTCGTTGGTGTATTGTGAATCTAATGGGTCGCAAATACAGGAGAATAACCTATTAGATTTGGCCATTTTGTAGATTTTTTGTTTGACGTGAAATCCGTTTTGTAGAATGCTTTGGCCCTTTCAGTGCGGGCAGGAGACCATTTTGAGTTGAGAAAACTACCCCCCCCCCCCGCCCCGGGGCCTCGACCCACTAGCATTGTTTAAAACGGTGTGGCGCTCTTTTCTAATTTAAAAACGCATGAACAATGTTATTTTGCATTAAGGCAGTAGCAAAGAAAAGGGCCAAAAAAATGAAAAATCATGGGACATGGCATTGATATCATGACAGTTCACCCTATGCATCCACACTTCCACCAACCCGGTACATCTGCATGCAAGCTTCCCACCGGCCTGTTCGCAGTCTTCCACGAAAATTTCAATATTCTCAATTTTTGCAAAAAAAAGATAGCAAGGCGAGAAGCTTCACCCCCCCCCCCCTTAAGAAAATCATAGTATTGAAGCGTCGCACCAGCGCAAAGTGGCCGACAAATGATTTAAAAAAAAAATTGTTGGCCCATGGAAAGTTGCCTCCACGAAAACAAAGATAATTGACACTAGCAGTCGATATGCTACTGGATCAACGACTGACAGATGTCATGGACGGTCGTACGTGATCGAAAACGGAGGAGCACAAACGTAACTCGGACGTAGTGGGTCAAGACCCAGGTAGATTTCTCAACTTATATGCCTTTTTTTTTTTTTTTTTTTAAACATTATTACATCCTGAAACGAAGGAACTCTGACAGTTGTGTTTGACTCTCTGGCATGAAACTTGTTTCCTTTGGGCAATCAACGTATTTAGCCATCCATGCTGTCTCTGTCCATTTTACAAATAGTGACCTCCTGTCCTCTCACCACGGGCAGTATCCCTTTTCCACGGAGACATTCACTCTGACTTTGCCAGACGTGTTTCATTTCTCCAAGTTACGTTATCAAAACTAAGGAGAAGACTCAGAAGAGTTGTTTCTAATATTTTTTTCAGTTTTTTAATTTATTGTTTCAAATTTATTAATGTCGAAATGATATTACACCGTTGTGTTTTCTAAACTCAACTTGGGCGGTGGGACTTCACCCCAGGGCGTTTGGCGAAAAAAAAATCGCCAAAGATATTGTTGATAAAAACATCCTCGCCCAATTACTAATTTTAATTATCGTTTTATTTTATTTTATTTTTATTATTATTATTTGTTTTTTTTTCATTTTAAATTTTATTTCAAATTAGGTAAAAAAATTGGATGTAACGCTGAGAGAAAAGTTGTTCAGTTTATTTTTATGCAGAACATATGTTTTTTTCAGATTTGTTGTTTTTGGGGGGGGGTGTGTTCGTCGCGAATGGCCGAATGCGTCTACAGGAGGATGATCCGGCTAGCAAAGGGGTAGGATACAAAAGAGTTTGTGTGGTAGTTGAGGGACCCAAATCCTGTTGTGCAGTACTCGTGATCCCTCGGTCAATATTTTACATGTATTACTCAAAAAAGTAAGGAGATATTTGTTTCCCTCCTCTCCTTAACACGGGGCATGCCGGTGTAAAGGAAGGTCCCGCCAAAATCTTTTCAATCTGGGGTATAACCAATCCCGAAAGAGGGTGGGATCGACCATAGGCCCACTGGATAGAAGATTTCAGTATTTTGCTTGTTGTTGTGCAATTGTCTCATTGGGTGGAGCCTCCTTCAATCACGGAGTATATGGAGGGCGTCATGATCACTGCTGGCAAAAGTCAAGTTTATTCTAGAAAAATGTGGAAGTTACTTTGTTCACTGTTGTTGGAACCACTACCGTCATCTGATGGTTGGGATGCACTCTTCAACAATTTTCGCCGGGAGATCTCCGTTTTTGTTTTCTTGTTTTGTTTTTTTTTGTTTTCGCAGCCCAGAAGTTCACAATGAACCTGTCAGGCCTCTGCTACAAAGTGTCCCACTGGATTGGCCACATTCTTATCCCACTGCTAATGGGCCCACGCTCCAGGGGGTCAAACATTTGGCGTTCAGCTCGCCCGTTCGGCCTCGGCCAAACGCCAGCTACCATGGTTGAGAGCAGGGTAACCGACGTTCAGGACGGGCCGAGCGCCCGACCCCGAACGCCCAAACGTATGGGACCCCTTGGGGATGCGTTCGGCCGTTCGCGCCGAACGCGGACCCAAAAAAAAAAAAAAAAAAAAAAAAAAAAAAAAAAAAAAAAAATTCATGAAAAAAATCTGAAAACAAGATATAATACGGGCCATAATGACAATAAAAAGGCCTGAAAGGCTGTCCTGTCCAGATTTGACAGATAATTGAATTGGTTGGGCTTAAAGAACTAGCCTTTTTAATTAAAAAAAGAAAAAAAAGATAAATTAAACAAGATATGCCTGAACATTACATCCGAATGCCTTACCAAATTTGAAATAAAAATAAAATATCGAAAATAAATACTAATAATAAAAATAAATATAAATAAAAAGAGAATTACATTTAGTGACTGAGCAGGCATGTGTTCGACACCCCCATCTTTGGCGATTTTTTATTTTTTTTGTATAACTAAATGCCCTAAAAATTTACAAATGTGTATTTCACATAATAAAAAACCCACTAAAAAATTTTCAAAAAAATAATAAAATTGTTTAGACCCCGAACTAAAGTGAAAACAAAAAGTAAAAAGTGAAAAAATATGTGGGCGAGCACATTTTGACACCGCCATCTTTGGCGATTTTTAATTCTTATTTGCATCAGCCAAATGTCTTGAAACTTTACAGGCATGTACCTCACGTCATAGAGAACTTACGAAAAACAATTCAGAAAATAATTATTATTTTTAGGCCCCGAAAGAATTTTTGGCGGGCGCCGAACGCCGTCGGGTTCGAACCCCATACACGACCCCGAACGCCCGTACGTACGGAGGTGTGCCCAGGGACCTCCGTACGTACGAGCTGGTGACCCTGGTTGAGAGTATAATTTTTATTTTATTTTTAAGTTGCATCTGAGGGGTCTCACGTCAGAATTGGATCCTTTTCGACCGTGAAATTTAATAAAATTATTTCAACCGTGAAATAATTGTCGCGATGTTTTGGCGCATTCACAATTTTTGCCACTTTGCTATATGTCGGCCAAAGGAAACAGTATTGCAACCTCACTCATTTCTTACTTTCAGAAGAATGCATGAAAAAATCTAAAAATTAGAAGGCCTACGAACTTCGTTTTGGTCTTTTCAGAAGAACATAAATAAATAGAATATCATTTTGACCATGAAATCGTCGCGCCAAGTCGACGCTTTTTCGATTTTCGCCACTGTGCGATATCTGATCCAACGGAAAAAATACTGCAGTTTCGGTGATTTTTCGAGCTCAAAAGAATATAAGAAAAACTCTGAAAATATTAGGGCATGTAGTTTTTGTTATGATCTTTCTGGGAAAAAATATTAAAATATATATATCATCAATATTCAAACAGAGTTGTTGGTACCGTAGGCAGAGAGGGAGAAGAGGACAACAAACGAGGGGCTCTAACGACTTGTTTCATCGGAGTTTCCTCGACTCATCATGAGGCTGAACCCTATATATATAAAACATATATATATGTTATGAAGAAAAATAAAATAAACAACATTTGTTTAAGCATTACATCCAAATTATTTACCAAATTCGAAATAAAAATAAAACTAATAATAAACATATGTGTAACATCGTGTTCGGGTTCGATCATCGAACCCGAACATTCAGGACCGAACGCGGAGGAGCGTTGAAACTCTCCGAACGAAAACATAAAAATATTTCAAAAAAAAAAAAAAAGTTCTCTAAAAAACTGAAAGAAATATATGATATGTAAAATGCTAATACAAACAACTTTTGCCCGTGAGGTATGCTCAAATTTGTAATCAACCTCGAGTTAAAAATCAAAAACTAATTTTATTTTTTATTTTTTTTACATATGTTTGTCCGAATATGTTCGCGAGGTGTTCGGTCGAAGACCCGAACATGTTCGGACATTCGGAAAAGCTCCGAACATGTTCGGTGTGCTACAGAGATAAAATAAAAAATAAATAAAAATATAATTAAAATAAGTTAGGGAGCGAGGAAATTTTCAACACCGTCATCTTTCGGGATTTTTCATTCTTTTTGGCACATCCAAATGTCTTGAGAATTTACTGATGTGTACTTCACATAATACAAAACTCGTAAAACAAAATTCAAAAAATAATAAAAATTTTAGACCCCATAATAAAGTGAAAACAAAAAGTAAAAAATGAAAAAAAAACAAAATAGTGAGTGGGTAAGCACGTTGTGACGCCACAATTTTTGACGAACTTTTTTTTTTTTTTACGAGGAAAATTACCTGAAAATTTATAGGCATGTACCTCACATCATAGACAACTCACAAAAAAACAATCAGAAACAACAAACTTATTTTTAGGCTCGGAAATATCTTTTGGCGGGGGCCAAACGCCGTCGGGTTCGGACCTCGAACGGGACCCCAAACGCCCGTACATATGGAAGTCAACCTGGGGAACTCTATACATACGGGTTGGTGACCCTATATATTTATATATATGTCTGCAAAATGCATCGTAGTAGCAATTTTACGCATTTTCTATTTCTGCAATTCACACGGTTCTCCACACTGTGCAAGGTTAGGGTTTGGACATGCAAGCACATCGTGATCTGTGTAGCATCATGTTCGGGTTCGGTCGGGACCGATCGCGAACAAGCGTTGAGACTCTCCAAACGCGAACATAAAAATATATTTAAAAAAAAAGTTATCTAAAAAATTAAAAAAAATATATGTAATGTAAAATGGTAATATGAACAACTTTTGCCCGGGAGGTATGCTCAAGTTCGTAACCAAACTCGAGTTACAAATCAAATGCCCAAAAAACAAAAGTTTTTTTTTTTTTTTTTAATATATTCGGCCGAACACGTTCGAGAGGTGTTCGGCCGAACACCCGAACATGTTTGGACGTTCGGAAAAACTCCGAGCATGTTCGGTGTGTTACACAGATCGTGTCTGCTGCTTGACATGGGATACACTTCAAAAAAGAAATGGTTCGCAAAATCACATAGGGATCCAATCTACCTCAACAGTTATTTCATAAAGTAGCTGGATTTTTCTCAAATTTTTGCATGGGTTCAAACCCCCCCAGTGACAACAGTTGGCAGCAAGCTCGTAAATATTAATTAATATGTATGTGTGTGTGTGTGTGTGTGTGTGTGTGTGTGTGCGTGCAAGTGGGCAAGTAGGCACGTGCATGCATGGGCGGGCACTGGGCCGTATCTCTTTCTTGTTGGTTTTTCTCAGGCACACACAAAACGACAGGCAGAAAAACCACTCTTTTTGTTGTCTTTTGTGAGGCACAAAACGACAGGCGGAAAAACCAATGAACAAAAAGAAAAAAGAACAAAACAGTAACGTCGGAAAATGAAAAAAGGAAGATGGGGAGCATAACAACAGCCCCTCGCTATCAGTTCCCCTTGCAAGATATTCATGTCAATCGACGCTCATCGCACAGCGAGTGCATGGACGCCCTCACCACATTAACTGGCGCGCTGTGAACAAACCAATAAAAAAAACCGGCTCTGCGCACACCCCGCCTAACGATCCGCCGCATCCAATGGCCCACACACATTTTCGCACTGCGTTTCAGCGTGCAACGGACCACCATCCTTCCCCCCCCCCCGGCCAATGTTTATAAGAGGTAGGATAAAAAAGAAGGGAAAAAAAAAGGCAATGGCCTCAAGATGTCATTTCTTTTTGGCCAACTTCTTGGTGATGTTTGCATGCCTCAGGTTGAGTTTGGTCTGAGTGTCAAGAAAAAAAAAAAAAAAAAAAGATTTTATTTTTTTTTTTAAAATGATAAATGCTCCAATCTATTCGTGGGAAGCAGCACGTGCTGCGAACCGGGCTCTGCGTCCCATATAGAGTTACACAAGTCCTTTGAGATACCAAGGCCATTACCCGGCTTCGGCTGAGAAGCAATCTAAGAAGTATTGAAGAACTTCAAGAGAATTAAAGAAGGGGTTGAAAAACTATGAATGACTACTGAGCTTTTTTCGAATGCTCAGAACCCTAGACTCCCAAACAAAACTCTCTAAAACTGTCCAACACTATCTTATTCCCTCTCGAGCTCTCCCATGCCTCACACCCCCACTTGGCTTGGTTACCAAGCAATGTGACTCGCCCCAGCTCCGGCCAGCGTCGTCCCAACAGCTACCCTTGGTTGTCCCTTGGAATGCCCACCCCCAAAGCATCCCCAAATCTCTCTACCAGGCCTCACGCTCCTGCAATCGGCAGGTAACAGGGCAACACCCCAGCACCGGTCAGTGTCGTTCTGACATCGAACAACCGCAGATCCATGAATGTATCAGTATCAAACAGCCTAAAGCGAGTTGCTAGAAGTCCCCAGAATCCTAAAACGTTCTTTTTTTTACCAGAATCAATGCTATTTGAGGTAAATTTGGGAGACTATCCACCAACAAAAATCCCAGCAATTGTCTTCAAACACTCTAAAGCGTCAGAGAGTCCTAAGACTCTCGAAGTCCTCAGACGCTAGGTGGGATACTAGACGGATGGCAATCACCCACAGTGCTCGGTCACTCGGTTGTCCAGATGAAAAAAGACCGGACCCCGTGCCGCTACCCCCCCCCCCAAGGGAGAGATGAGCAAGCCAAACCGCTAACCAAGCAACCCAAGAAAAAAAAAAAAGACAGAAATGGGGACTGTCAGCAATGCAGTACTTGCCAACAGGGAAACTGCTAGTTAGGGAGGGAGAGCGTAAACGAGAAGAATCGAGCCTCACCAGGAAAACACCTGTCGCAGTTGGTAAATTCCGCCAATTAGAGGCCACAGAAAGGAGGCAAAGTAACTTGGGGGACCTCACACAGGAAAACTGCGGGCAGACAGACCTGTTCGAGGAGGCCTTCGACTCAACACCGATGGAAATAGAGTCCATCCCTGCCCCCCCCCCCCCCCCCCCTCCCGGATGTGGAAATGACTGAGGCACACGACACTGATAAAAACCAGTCAGCACACACAACAACAACTCACACAGAGGAAGACAATAACAAAATACAAAGGGTATGCCTCCAGGAAGTGGTGGATTGGCTAATGCAAAATCTTCACCTCAAATATGAAAAAGGAAATGAGGAGTTTTGGGATGAAGTGTATAGGTACTATAGGGAACTGGTTCCATTGCTGTAAAATAGCGCAAACCTTCAAAAAGCTCTAACCCAGGGCCTGCTGGAGGGGGCGAACTGACCCGATACCTGTCACAAACTGCTGTATATTGTACTAAGCCGCTTTCATCCCCCAACCCCCGAACAGGATGGACAAAACGTTCAGGGGGGCCGAAAGGAGGATTATGCCACTACCTCAAGGGAAGGGGATGCCCATACAATCATGCACCAAAAGACACCACAACTCAACAGTAATACCTCGTCGACGCTGGAGAACATCCGGGGGGGGAGTGCAATTGCAGAAGAACAGACGGACCATCCAGATTCAGCAGGTTGGAAGGTACGGGAGGTGAAGGATCTAAAGGTAAATGGGGAGAAAAGGATTTTGGAGGAAAAGAAGTTGAAAGAGGAGGTGGAGGAAAAAAAGTTGGAGGTACAACAAGATGGAGATAACATGAAGGAACAAGAAGGGGCAATAGAGAAGGAAGATGAATCGTAGACCGAAGGGGAGCAATGGAAGGGGAAAAAGGGCACATAAGGCGAGATGGAAAATTGGGTTTCTCAAAAGGGGGAGGAATCAGGTCAGGAAAGAAGAGGGACCCAACAAGAGATCACCCAAGACCAGGACACAGAACTAGCAAGCGAGGATCCTCGAAAAAGGGAGGGAGAAGAGCAAAAGGAAGTGAATCCGTCAGAAGGACTGTGCCTGGCTTTGGCGTCCTAGGAACCGACCTCGCCAAAGACACAACCAACCCAACATAAACCCTCTCCCCCCCCCAAGCCCCCGGAGGTTGACCTCACCAGCTGACGACAAAAAATCTAGCACCTGCTAGAGAGGACACCCTCTGAGGAGGTGCCCTCAAACAAGGACATAACCCTTCTACCAGTGAGGCAAAAAGATGGGGCATGGGAGGTGGGCCTATCGGTGCCACCAGGTGCAGCAAATGGAGAAGTAACCCTTTAAGGGCGCTCCTCCTTCTTCCTCTCACCGACATCCTGGGTCGGTAGCCCAGTCCTCAGGAAAGCGGATATTTCTCAGTAGATCCAGAAACAATTGTCGGCAGAAGCCTCAACAACACTGGTGATCTCCCACGAGCACCACAAATTGGGAACCGAGGATATCTTTCTAAGATACGACCACCCGAAAACAGAGGACTTGCGCTGGTTGGATCAAGATGCCCTTATGGATCTGCAACTTCTTAAAATAAAACCCAGCGACCTCTGGTCGGCTACGAAGATCGATGCATTCCTGATGAAACCACTCAGGCAAGGAACACTGCAGAAAGGTAACCTCTTGGATACAGAAAAGTGACTTCCACTGTAAATCATATTATTAAACAAGGATACAGAGTAGCAACAACAAAAATGAATGTAGTAGACGCGTTGTACGACAAGGATAAAACTTGGAAACTTTGCAAAAGACAAGCGGACCTTGACCTGCGCTCACTCAATGTAAATGGACTCGCCACAACGAAGCACCCCAAAAGACGAGCAATTTTAGACCTGTTAAAAGGGGTAGAGGGGAGAGATTGGTCGGACGTTGTATGCCAGCAAGAAACTCACCTTATGAACAACCCAGAACATAATCATACACCTAAAGAAATTTGGCATCACCAGGCCTTTCACACTCACGCCCTACGATAAGGAAGTGGAGGGGTAGCCATATGACTCCTCCCTGGCTCGAAGGTGGAAATGCTCAACTGGGCAGCAAATCACGAAAATGGCAGATGGTTCTATGAATTTATATACTGGCGGTGTTGGAATTGGAAGAGGTTAATATCTTGAATGTATATGCCCCCAACGACACGGCGGCACGCCAAACTTTCTTTGAGTATCTCAAGGCTAAACTACCTGTGAGTATCCCCACGATCCTGGCAGGTAACTTCAATGTGGCTCCGGATCTCTGGCTGGATAAATGGAAAATCCCCATGCCTTGCCCAATCTATATCGAAAACGGCGAGAGAATAATCACAGAGCTTTCACAATCCCTCAACTTATTTGATACCTTCAGGAGACAATTCCCTACCGAGCGTCGTTTCACCTGTTTCCGTAAGAATTGTACGAAAAGAGCGTCGAAGTCCCACAAAGACCTAATACTGATTTCAGAAGAATTACAAGAGGCCCTCCAAATAGTAGAGATATCTTCCTGTAGTCCCCACCAGCGCCTGGATCAAACGATGTGCCTTGCCATTTTCTCATTTCGAAAAAAAAAACAGACCAAGGCAGGGGGTTTTACAAACTCAATACATCCCTCCTGACCATTGACCGCTTCAAAGTCTACCTTAAGGAAGTGTGGTCCCTCTGGCAAAAACAAAGAGACCAAATCAGAGATGATATATTGTGGTTTAACAGCGGCCTTGCTTTTTTGGGCCGCAAGTGCAACGAATACTCAAAACTGTTTGCGGTGCGACGCCACACCGATGAAGCAAACTTGCAACACCAACTGTATCAACTGCAACAGCAAGAAGATGACATAGACGACCCTGAACACCTAGCCGAGACAGCAAGGACTATCCAGACTATGGAAACCCGCCTCTTAGAATACATGAAACACAAATGACAGAGAGTTAGGATCCAAGACAAACTTTCCAACACAACATGGAGGGAGCAATGGATGCGAGGTTCTTTGCAATGGCCAAGGCCAAGTCGAGAAGATCGATAATTGAGGCCTTGGAAGACCCCAAAAGTAACATCTACAGCTGCTTGTACAAAAATAGCAAGAAATTTTTACCGAACGTTGTTTACTTCAGAGTGTGGGAACCAAACTAGGGCACATCGAATGAAGGAAATAGACGGATTTTTACGCCTGCTTAATAAGACCCACTTAGAACAACAGAGAGATACTTTAGACACTCCCCTATCAAAAGAGAGATATGGACTGCTTCGATGCAAATGGAAGAGGAAAAAACTACGGGCATAGATGGGCTACCCAAGGAGTTTTGAGAATCTATATGGCCAAGCATCTTGCAGGACGTCATGGAGTATTACTAGGCGGTCTGGAACACATGTCAAACAAGGGAATTGATAGGGCAAGGAGTGCTGACTCTCCTCTACAAGAAAGGAGAAATAACCAATATCAGAAACTACATACCTATCACTTTGCTCATGGTGCTCTATAAGCTGATGACTAAAGCACTAACCAACCACATGGCACCAGTAATGACAGACATTATTCACCCAGACCAAACCGGGTTCATCCAAGGTAGGAATATCCAAAATAACATCCTCCTAGTCAATGAAATGATCAAGCTGACAGGACAGACGAAAAACAACGCAGTGATCATCTTTATCGACTTCGAGAAGGCGTATGACCACGTAGACTGGTTCTTCCTTGATAAGTGTTTGAAAAAATTTAACTTCGAGCTATGCTTCAGATGATGAATAAAGATTCTCCACGTTAACGCAACGACCAGGGTTATGGTGAACGACAATTTGACCCCTCCCATCAACCTTCAGAGGTCAGTCAGACAAGGGGACCCTGTAAGACAAAAGGATCCTATAGCCCCCTATCTCTTTGTTATAGTCATGGAAGCACTAGCAACCAACCTGAGGACACATAAGGACATCAAAAAAATTCAAGTGGCAGCAATACCCAAGGAGGCAATCCCAGTCTGCTCATTGTTCGCCGATGACCTGACCCTGATGGTGGATGCATCTAGAGAATCAATGGACGAAGTGCAACATATGATGGACTGTTTCTGCAAACTGTCAGATATGATAGTCAATCGGGGAAACAAAACCCAAGGATGATGGATACACCACCAAGGGGTGAGACCCCCAGAACAACCCTGGCTCAAATGGCTCCCCAAGGAAGCCCCCATCAGAGTCGTGGAAATCTCGATGACGGCAAAAGGTAGACCATCTACTAATAACGAATGGATCTCTAGTCCACCCCTGGCAACAATGACACTCTGGAAGGACAAACACACTTCACTGTTTGGACGCTCCCTGATAATCAATAACGTGGTGTGGGCCTCGTGGTACAAATCAGCAATCTGGGCATTTAACAAAAATGCCTTACGCCTTCTGCAACGCCAGATAGCCGCCTTTTTGTGGCGGGGCGACCACGAAAAACAAAATGTGATGAGCCGAGTGACATGGCATTCCATAACCCAACCCAAATCAAAAGGGGTCCTGAGAATCATTGACCCCTTAACACAAACTAAAGCGCTGACAATACGGTGGCTCAAATGCCTACTGTTCAATCTAGAAGTTCCATGGAGATAGTTGCGCTGGAACAAACTTGCCGGTTAGCACCACAAACACCAGAAGGAAGCAACCCGCTAATGTGGTTGGAAAACAGAGGTTGGCCCATCCCAAATCAAGGTCGCTGCAACGGGGCCCGCATCTCGACTCTCCTAGACAAGCAACAAGGGCGGATTTATGAAAAGACCCCTTCTGACCCACCCTCCTCAGAGCATGGAACAGCCATATCGTCAAAACGGACATATTATATTTTTTGAACGAAATCAAAACCGATTTTTTTTGCCAAAATCCGGTCGGAATTTTTTGCTCCTGGGGGTCCGGCGTTCCCAGAACGCCGAACGCCGGACCCCCTACATGTATCTGGTCTATGGTTGAGACCAAATATATAAAAAAAAAAAAAAAAAAATTGTATCTGGTCTCAACCATAGACCAGATACATGTAGGGGGTCCGGCGTTTTGGGAACGCCGGACCCCCAGGAGCAAAAAATTCCGACCGGATTTTGGCAAAAAAAATCAGTTTTGATTTCGTTCAAAAAATATAATATGTCCATTTTGACGAAATGGCTGTTATGGAGAAACCTCCCCTTGCCGGACAAATCCTCGCCTGAAAGATGGGAGGAGGTGGCACGTCAACCTCTCTTTGGTAACAGATGGATCGTGGACTCTAGGGGCCAGATGCTCCATTGTATGGACTCCCCTTGGCAAGGTTGGGTCAAGCAAGGGATAACAAAGATAAAGGACATCTGGGACACAAATAAAAAGGACTGGATAGGTCCGCGCCAGCTACGGGAGAGACTGAGGTATTGCCACCGGCCCAACGAAGCTTTAGAGGCGATAGTAGAAAAAATCCCCCAGGACTGGTGGAGAATCCTTCGCAAAGGCCCCACCCTGTAGGAGTCGGGTTGGGTGGCATTCCGTGAGCGGCAAGGAGAAGTGAGCAATGTAGTTTGCTACCTCCCAGAAGAAACAGTAGCAGTGAGCCTCTTCCAAGTAGGGCGGGACAACGCTATCCAAAGGAGCACCCCGAAGGAAACGATAATATGCCAAAGAGAGGAACTGTTTAGAATCGGAGTGCTCCTTGAAAAAGGGCGATGGATAACCTATCTCCCCAATACCCCGATTCATCGCTTAGCCCTGGACCCATTGGAATGGGCATGAACGACCCAAACGGGAAAAGGCAGGAGACACACCAAATAACTATATGGCTTAACAGTCAAATCAACCTACAGGCTCACCAGGTGGAGGAGCGTTGGAGGAGCCACCTGAATGTCAGCAAAGAGGAGTTGCGACCAATAAGATGGTTTGAGATGGCTAAGGCAAAACCGACTAAACTGGCCTCACTCCAATGGCAGCTTGAACACCGCTGCCTACCAACAAACAACTGGCTGATAGATAGAACTTCCCTGGAGCAAAGAGGGTGTGCCCTCCCATGGTGCAAGCTATGCACAAACGCGTTCCCATCCAAGAAACGACCCGAAACGATTGAACACATATTCCTACAGTGCCCAAAAACACTCTGGCTGTGGAGATGGTGGGATAGAGTTTGGGGTCAACTAGGAGTAAAAACCCCGTGGCTCTGGGACTGAAAGGCTTTGCTGTGCGAAGCCTGGCCCAAGGGTTAGACAGACCAGCCCGATGATTTTACCAGAAACATGTTCAAATTGGGACGAAGGGCGGTACTCTGGGCACTCTGGAGACGACGCTGTACATTCGAGATGGAGGGGCCGAGACTAGAAGGACCTGAGTTTACGGAAAGCGTACAACAGCAGATCCAAACATAAATAACTGCAAAATGGGAAGGTGTCAAAGCACAGATCCGATTCCTAAGCACGCAAAAGGATATTAAACAAAAAATACAGGAATTCAGCTCAAACTGGCTTGGGGGGACAGAAGGAGGGAGGTTAGGAATGGTAGAATGGAAAGGGGAGCGAAAGGAATCAGGGGAAGACCAAGGGAGAATGGAAATGGTAAGGGACTAGCGACTGATATTCCACGAATGGTCCAACGTTGATACGGCTATCCCCTTGAATCCCCCCGATGAATTCCCCGACTTCTTCTCCCCCCCATCAAACTGTCTAGTAGAAATGCAATGGTATGGAATGGAGGGATGAACTCAAGAGAGAAAAAAAGAGGGTTTTGACAAGGGACTAGGGTCTAAGGTTTATCCACAGGCTAACGGAGTCTATCCCTCACCCACCCACCCAACCCAAGTCCAAGACAATGGATGCTCAACACTAATTTTGGTAGGCTAGGGTGGGTATCTCAAGGAAAGGCGAAGAGATGCAAAAGAGAAATGAGCAGTCTAGGGAGGGGAGGAACTAGGTTGTAGTAGCTGATATCCGGTGTCCGGCACAGGGCGAAGAGGTTCTCTCCTTTTCTCCTTTAACCTTCTCAGTCAATCCTCTGAATCCAGAGTAATCAATGCTGGCAGGCATATCTCAAGATTTTGTCCTCCAAACTCAGTTGTAAATGGGACGCTGGACCCGTTTTCCAGCAGGTGATGCTCCCCACCAATAGATGGAGCCTCTCCCTTGGTGCTAGGGGTGGCTGCTCTTACCAGCACCACTAGCACTGGAGGGGGCGTGTTAATTAACAAAAAAAAAAAAAAAAGAGACAGAGATAGTGATAGTCAGCACTGGTAGTGGTAGTAATTGTTTCTTTGGTGTGCTGTTTGTGCTGAGCTAGTACCAACCTGATCAATTTTCTGGCAAGAGTCATTCTTCCTGACCAACGCCATCTTTTGTGGGCAATTCATTTTCCTTTTCTCTGTTTTGCCGGGGTTGTTCGCTTTTTGTGGGGATAGTTTGCAATCAGACTATGATAGTTGTATTCTGTAAGTTCAAAATGGTTGGGCAGCCTGGTTCAGCTTAGTTCAGCCTGGTTTTTCAGCCTGTTCTCTGTTGCTCTTCGCTCTTTCATTGCTCTTTGTTTTTTCCAGTCCTTCCAGTTTTTTGCAGTTGCTCCAGTTGTTCCAAGTTTGCTTCAGTTGTTTCCGAACACTTGCAAACACTTGCTATTACAGATGTGCCAGACACAATAGGCGCCAAGAGGATAGCAGAGGATAATAGGTGGTTGGCTGAGGCTTGGGGAGGGAGGGAGGGAGACTCCACTGGTGCCCCCCGGTGGTCCCCCCCCCCAATACCCGACTGTGGGGCAGGCTAGGTAGGGAAGAGTAGATTGAATATGGGACGCTGGACCCGGTTTCCAGCACAGTGGCGTCACTGCATTGATGTGTTGTTTTGCAAAGATGTACTTAAGGGACGCTGGACCCGGTTTCCAGCAAAAAAATAAAATAAAATAAAAAATGGTTGGCATTTGCCTACCAAATTAGAGTTCCATTTCCATGTGCTGCCCCATCTTTGCCACAGTTCACCTTAGGGTTGACATCCTTTTTATGAAAAAAAAAAACAACAGAACCTTACGGTTCTGGCTCCTTTTCAAAAAGGGAAAATTTTCGAAATGCCCCTGAAGTTTGTGATTATTTGTGTTTTGCCCCTCCGACGGCCGACTTACCCTGATTTGCCCCTGGGGCCTCTGAACTTTCCGGCAGGCCCCTGTCAGTGAGGGGCGCAACTTTTCAGAATGCCCCTACCGGACCGCCGGTCCCATTTCCCGTGGTCCCTGTCCGATTTGCCCTTTTGCGAGGGATGCATCTTCCTGGGATGCCCTCCAGCGGGGAGGCCGATTCGACTTCGAATTCGAATTCAAACTGGTTGCTTTTCCAGGCCGCCGACCTGCCGCTGCCTTGGACGTCCTCGTTGCCGAAGGTGAGTGTTCCTCCCCTTCTCTCTCTCTCTCTCTCTCTCTCTCTCTCTCTCTCTCTCTCTCTCTCTCTCTCTCTCTCTCTCTCTCTCTCTCTCTCTCTCGTCGGTAAGTGGTCGTCAGTATTGGAGCACACGCCATAGGCGCAGGACTGACGCGGTAAATGGACATCATAGGGAGCAGGTAGACGGTCTGTTGGAGTGCGGGGGCGCTTATCGTCAAGCACTGGTGGCCATCGCTGACGGATGCGGGGGCGCTTATTTATCGTCAAGTACTGCTTGGTTTCACGTTTCCATTTTACCGCGGCTTCTTGATCTGTCTGATAGGGCGGGGTCTGTTGATTGGGCGGGGTGTGTTGATTGGAATGGAATACGTGGTACTACCTCCTACTACAGATTATCTACCCATCGGCCGATGTGGCATATAGTGCTGAGGTGGCGCGACGGTTTGTCGTATGTGTGTGAACTGGGCTGACCGGTGGCTAAGGTTGAGCGTTCAAATCTTTTGTGCGCTCGTCCGCTTTAATCGACAATCTTGTACCCATGAGAGAAGGTTAAATCGACAATCTTGTACCCATGAGAGAAGGTTAACCAACCCCCCATTTTTCAGGTCAATTTATAAGAAAACCATAAGGCCATTTCAAGCAAACTAACAGGCAAAAAAACAAAAAACCAAAAAAACAAAAATT
>BFEA01000376.1:1615747-1638873 GCA_003427395.1 Chara braunii
CCACACCAATGTATAGAGTGCACTTCAAACCCTAATTTCAGTTTTGGTCCCATTAGTCAGGAGCTGAAAATGGAGGTCCCCGTTAACCATTTGTGGCGGCAGGGAATGATTGGAGCGCTGACTGAAGTCGAGGTTTTTCGGGGGGAGGAGGTGAGCGCCGTCCACGTGGCCTGTGGATAGCAGGTCAGGTGGCAGCGAGGTGTGTGTGTGTGTGTGTGTGTGTGTGTGGTAGGGGCATATTAGAAATTTGGCACCGGTACCGGTAGGGGCATATTGAACATATTTCAGGCCCAAACGATGGCGGGGGTATTTTGGAAAGTTGAATCGTTGTCAGAGGGGCAAATCAGGGTACGTCGGCCGTCAGAGGGGCAAAGCGCAAATAAATGCAAACTTCAGGGGCATTTCGAAAATTTTCCCTTTCAAAAAAGAAAGAAAAAAAAAGGCTAAGTTTAGCTCTGGTTTAGGGGATATTGTTGGTTAGTTGAGGGACTCGCAAGGAATACGAGCCAGAGCGATAGACAGAAATCCAAGTTGCAAAATCACGAAGTAGTCCAGATAGTCATGTACCGAGCAGAGAGCACAATTCACCAAGATACCATCCAAATAAGAGCAATACAATGAACTTGAGTGCCAATGCCGACACTCTCTGGTCACACCAACACTGTATCCTATGCCGCTCCTACTGTCTGGCGCATAGCGCCCAGCCTACAGGACTCAGCCTATCTATCCTATCTACGTTCATGCGACTGGATCACATCGAAGTTGATCACCAATGCCGACTGCCAGCGTACACCAGGTACGTTCTCTCTCCTCCCCTCATCACCCCTTGATTCCCTCTGCACGCGATGTGTTTTAAATTCAATAGGATGTTACCCGAAGACCACCATCGCCATCACCTGCACCCGCACACTCGGCCCGGCTATGGCTGCCGCGCCCACTGCCACCGCAGTGCCCTCTTGCCTCTCGCGCCTGCGTGCGCCCTGGCCTGGCTGCATAGCGCAGCTTTGCATGGCGTAGCAGCAGCGTGGTCGCATTGCCTGCTCAGGCCAGAATGCCTGAGCCTGGGCAGGGCACATTCATTTATGGAAAGTGCGGCCGGTATCTGCCTGCGTGGGCCTGGCTGGAGATGTTTCCAGTAGCTTCCAATCGGACACCAGTGTCTGCACGCAGGCCCACCTCTGCTGTTACGGGCCTGGGGCCCTTACAGTTGGGCACGCCCATGCAGCCGCCCAGGCTCCAAGTGTTTGCCGCATGGAGGTTGTGTGACGACAATGCTGCTTTCTCATTAGTCCGCGGCCACTGCGTGATGTGTTGGCCTCACACTGCGCGTGCCCAGCGCGCAACCACCCAAGGCCCTGGGCTCAACTGTGCAGCGCAGCTGTTGCTTCAGGATAGAGCCAGGAAAGGCTGACGTTGCTTTGTAACTAACTGACGTGCTGCAACTGTCTGATACCCGACGTATGGGAAAATGTCGAACAGAGGCCTCACGTGGATATTCAGGCCCGCCTTCACTGAGGGCGGGCACGTGGCTTGCTGGGGGCCACAGCCCAGCACACTTGCACGTCTGATAAGGGCCCTGTGAGGGCTCATTCCTCGCAGACTGAACCCAGATGAGAATAAGGAGTACAGATCTTGCCAAAGTCGTGGCCTGGGCTTTGCTTGGCCGGAGAGCCTTGCTCAGCCGTACAGCTGCGGCGGGCTTTGTGAGGGACGCCGGGCCTGGTTCCAGGTTCCTGGCACAGTTTTATACAGGTTGCTCCTTCAAAAAAAAAACAAAAAAAAAGGAGTTCACAGCCTACTGAGTAGATCCTGTCATTTGTTAGGGAGGGCCTCTGATTGCACTCTCCTCTGATTATGAGAGAACCTGTCAGTTTCCCAAAAGATTCGGGGCCACGGCCGTCAACTGACTGTCTGTTGGCAGCGGAAGAATGAAACCGGGCTCCTTTTTTTTTTCTTGTGGCCCGATGGACCGAGGATCAGATATTGAACTGATCAGAATCAGATACTACACTTGACGTTATTGCTCCAAAAGGCCGGGAAAGGAGGTGGACCCCACAGGAAAAAGTCCAGAAAAGCGAAGGATCCTGGAAATCCGAGGTGGAGGCCGTGAACGTTTTTTCCCAGGGAAAAAACGGACCCCACCGTACAGCCACTTTTCTGGCGAAGTGCCCCCGACAAAGTGGCTGTGTTTGTCCAGGACATGGACCACTTTGGCCGATTTGTCCGTGTTTGAAAGTCGGGGGGGCAGCTCTGGACCTGCGGAGGGTCCAAGGGGCCATGCCTGCTGGGCACGAATTGGACCTGTGCGGTTTTCCAAGTTCGGAAAACGTAAGGGGATGCTCCCCCCCCCCCCCCCCCCCTCCCCAACCCTCTACAGATGGCACAAATTTCCAGCAGAAAGACGGAAACTGACAGCTTGAACTTTCCGGGTGGAAATCGATACGTGGAAAGTTAAACGTCATTGACGGTTTTCCAAGCCACTGTTTTCCGCCTGACATGGTCCAATAAAAACTGTGTTCCTCGAAAAGATACGACTTCCAGGCCGTTCGGACTGCATAGGCGGTCAGAGAAAACCTCCCGCTTCCCGCTGGGTGTTTTTTCCCGAGTTTTTGCCCTGTGGGGTCCACCTCTGGAGCCGGAATTGTTTGATCTGTAACATGATCTTTGCCTTTTCCCATCAAATTTGGCATTCTGCATGGGCCCAACCAGCGCCAGCTCGGATGCACTTCTTTTTCCCTTTTTTTTTTCTTTTTTGTTTTTTCGGATGCACTTTTCACAAAGACCGAGATCTCATATGCACAAAATTTAATGTGGAAAGTAGCAGCGAGTACCAAGCTGGCAGGCACTCCTGCCATGCAGAAGAGACTCGGAGATTGTGAATCTTACAGTCCAAGAGAGTCAGGCTGTGTTGTGAGCTTCCTGCCACACATAACGGGATTGGACATTTCGGCACACATCACAGGATCAACTTTTCCGGCATTTCGGATCACATGCAGGCATCAGCTCATCGGGTAGTATTACCGGATGCGTGCATATGTGAGCTGAGTGAACCAAACAGTCAATCAAATCTTCGGGTTCAGGTAGATACTCCTGGAATTTGTCTAGGGGGGGAATGAACGCGTGCCCGCCCGCCCACCCACCCACCCACAGATTTTTTGCCTTTCGGAATGCGCCCTTCACCGTCTTGTTGTGTGCTGCTGGCACCCGGCATGTCCACGGCATGTCCACTGCGCTGGCCGCCAGATCCCAGGCTCGGAAGAGTCGGTCTAAGAGCTGTGGACCCTCTACCAATGAGAAATTCAATGTGGGATCTGTCTGCTCAGATCCTGGCAAGCGGCATGTCCACCATGAGAAGGCGGGATCTGCCCAGAACGGCAAAAGAGTGCCAACAATCCCTGATGTGAGAATGTCGGGACCCACCGACGGGCGTAGCTCAGTTGGTACACCAAATGAAACTGTTGAAATGCAGACCCAAGTTCGAAGCCAGATGCTATCAGATGACCTAAGCTAAGGACTTGTGGGGTGGGTGCTTCCAACATAAAGAGCAGCTAAGGGCATACTCACACGGGGCCTCATGATCTTAAGTCCCAAAATTTGAGGCAGTTTCCGGGTCACATTGGAGAGGCCCGCCACCCAGATGTACTTTTTGGTGACCCTTTTGTCAGCAGCCTGTGGGGTCGTGGGAGGACCCTTTTGAGACCACCTCTGCCGGTGGTCTCAAATTGCCTTTTCATTTTTTTCTTTCTCCGTGAGGTATTTCAAGAAATTTGTACATGAGCCAAACAGCCGTGCGTGTTATTTCAGCCCAAAAAAAAAAAAAAAACTCTATATGTTTTGGGTGTAACCAGTGTGACTACGTGCACTTCTTGGGAGGTGCAAATGTCAGGGCTGTCCTTTCCTGGTGGGACCACACGGGTAGCCAAAGTCGCAAATTGGCTGTACCAAACACCTCAAATATTAGCGACCTTAGGTCCCCGTGTGAGTATGCCCTTAGTGCACCAGTGTTTTCGTTTCTTTGTCCAAGACTGTCTGTGTCTCTTGCTCGATACTCTGCAAGAGAGAACCTGGGGCGAGGTCCCACTAGCAAAGAGCATTGGATTTAACACCTGAATGTGGATGTGTTTAAAGCCAGGTGTAAAACTCGCGATTAAACGGCTTTTCTGCATATGCGCCTAAAACACAACCAGATTCAGCCGCCACATCTGATCCTGTTTCCCCTGGTGTAGCTCCCGTTTGGTTAGTCTTCAAGGTCTGTCAAGGACTCCCTTTCTTTTTTTTCCCTTTCCCTCCCCCTTCCCCACAAAAAGCCCAGGAGGTTTGGAAGGCCCTGCAGGACATGAATGACGAAAAAATGCCTGGAGTGGACTCCTTCCCCAAGGAGTTCTGGGTGCAGTTTTGGGACCTGCTCTATGACGACCTGCTGAATTACATTGGAGTGGTGCAGAGAGAAGGCTCTTTTGGGGGTATGATGCGACAAGGGATCACTACCCTCCTTTATAAAAAAGGGGATAACGAGGAGGTTAGAAACTACAGGCCTATTACCCTCCTCCCAGTCCCATACAAACTGGTGGCTAAGACACTTACCAGAAGACTGCTGCTGCTAATGAACCTTTTGATTCATCCTGATCAGTCTGTTTTTTTTTTTTTTTTGAGGACAAAAGCTCCAATCTATTCGTGGGGAGCATCACGTGCTGAGAACCGGGCTCAGCGTCCCTTTGAAGTACAACTGAGAATATGTAACAGATTTGAAATTCTGGGGCCATTACCCGGCTGCGGCTAGGAAACAATCAGTCAATTACCTATGAGAAACAACTGCAGTTCTCAGAAAACTGCCTATGATCTACCCAACCACAACCCAAACCTGGAAACAGAAGATCCTAACGAAAACCTCCTACTGTTTACACCTCCCTTTCAACAAGTGAAAAAACGTTACGTCCAAGCGTTTAGATCAGTCTGGCTTTATGCCCAATCTCAATCCAAGATAATATCATTCTAGTCAATGAGACCATCAACCAGGTAGGGGGGCGCGACGCTACCGGGAGCGCCGCGCCCCGCCCTGGGCTGGGACAGCGCACAGGCGGGCCATGGTGAAGGCGTGCGGCGGCGATGGCCGCCATCTCTTCTCTCAACCAGGCGCTTTGCGCACGCGCAGGTGACCGGAGGCGCTTGTCCACACCACGTCACAGGCTGATGTGGCGGATGGACTGACTTCCGTTGGCTTTTTTCTTCTGGGAGTTTCATGTTTCACTCCATTGCTGCTGCGGTTTTGCACGTGGCATATGGCCTGGGAGGCGTTGGCTATGTCAACGCCGGTGGAATACAGTGGAGTCAACCCTTGGTAAACTGAAGTGCAAGTGCAGTGGCGACTGCAATCATGAGGAAGTGGGTGCGTCAGCATAATCAGGGTGCTGCGCGGCATCAGCAACGGGGCGTTGATCATCACCAACACCATCATCAACAAGGCGCAGTTTGACACCATCATCACAGTCAGGTTTCGTCGTCATCATCAGGGTGCTGCTCGTCGTCATCATCATCATCAACAGGGAGTGGTTCGACATCATCATCACGGTAATGGTTCGTCATCAGCATCAGGGTCATCACTATCATCATCATCAGGGTGCCGCTCGTCATCAACATCAAGGCATGGGTGGCGTCATTATCCACGCTGCTCATCATGATGATCATCATCATCATTGTGTCTTCATAGGGCGTCGCTAGGGTTGCTCGTTATCATCATCATCATTGTCACTACGCCAGTATCATTATCATCATCAATAGTTCACCATCATAAGGGGCTGTTGGCGAAGCTGCTCACCATCATCATCACTAGGCTATCATCCAAGGTGCTCGTCATTAGCACCATCATCATCCTTTTGTCATCACAGGGCGCGGTGCGTCATCATCATCATCATCATCATCGACATTATCATCATCGACATTATCATCATCATCATCATCATCATCATCATCGACATTATCATCATCGACGTTATCATCATCGACATTATCATCATCATCATCATCATCATCATCATCAATTTGTAAATCATAGGGCGTTGTTGGTACTGTTCTTTAGTATGATCAGCAACATCATTCTGTCTTCATTCTTATCATTACTATCATCATCATCATTTTGTTATCATTAGATACTGCTTTTCAAGGCCTTGTTTGCCTTTCACATCAGCAGGTGAGTTGGTTGTCATCATCATCTTCATCATCATCATCTTCAGGATGCTGTTCATCGTCATCAGTAAATCCAAAAAAAAAAAAACTCTCATCTACCTTTCTTCATCATAATTCTCAGAAATTTCCTATTCTTCCATCTTAGGAATTTGAGTTCTTAAAACTCTTGAGCCTTGAGGCTCGTTTTTTCTTTTCTCCACTATTAATTTCTGGTTCCCCTTCGGGCGTATTAATGAATTATTTTTATGTGGGTGGGGGGTTGGGGTTTTAAGGTGGAGAGCTCTACTCCGCAAGGGCTTCACAAGGTGGGGGGTGAAATGCCCTCGAGGGAGTGGGGGCAGATTTTTGGGGGTTGCCCTATTCTTGGGCTGGGAGAGATGTATGGGCTGCCATCATATCCTAGTGTAGGCAGATAGGGGTGAGGGGGTGGCTGATCCATACTTTGGGTGAAACTTGATGCCTTAGTGGAAGTAGGGGGAGGAAGCAGGTATATCCCAAGTTGGAGCCGATAAGGAGAGCTTGTGATCAGGGCAATCCTTTTCGGTGGAGGCAGCGGAGGGATAGGGGGAGATGTAGGGGAGGGGGGGAAATAATCTACAACAACGTTCGGAATTCTGGTTCTCCTCTTTAGTGTAAACATATTACTTCTGGTGAGGGGGTGGGTTGGGGGAGAGCTACTCTGCAGGGGCTTCACAAGGAAGGACGTGATTGCCCTGAAGGGAGACGAGGCAGATTTTGGGGGATGCTCTATTCTGAGGCTGGGGGAGATGTATGGGTCGGCATCATATCTCAGGGGAGGCAGATAAGGGCAAGGGGTTGGCAGAGGCATACTTTGGGTGGGAACTGGATGCCTTTGTAGGAGTAGGGGGGGGAAATGGGTCTATCCCAAGTTAGGGCCGTTGAGGAGTGCTCGTGATCAGGGGCGGTCGTTTTCGGTGGAGGCAGCGTTGGGGTAGGGGGACGAGGGGAAAGAGGGGAATTTTTATATCCTTTGCTTGAATTTGGTTGGGACCTTTTTTGATTCTTCCTGGAATATTCAAAACATGCACCCATGTTGTTTCCTAATAGTTTGAAGAATCTCTCAGGACTCTGAGGGACTGTTGGTGGTTTATACGAAGCTGCACTGGAATTAGACTGTTATAGTTAGGATCCGTGGTTGTTCCATGCCAGAACGACGCTGGCTGGTGCCGGGGTGATGCCCTGTAACTTGCCGAAGGTGAGGGCATGAGGCCTTGTAGAGAGATCTGGGGATGCTATGCGAGGGCATCCTAAGGGACAGCTGGGGGTTGTTGACACAGAATGACACTGGTCGGAGTTGGAGTGAGTCGTGTTGCTCTGTAACCTAGCGGATAGGGGGCGTGAGGCCTGGATGAGTTTGTCAGAGAATAAGTCAGTTTTGGTGAGCTTTGTTATGATCTGCTGGAACTCCCTTAGATACTTGAGTGTTCGGAGAATTGCGGGTGGATTTCAGGAGGTGTTTAGCAATCGTAAAATAGGATTCGTAGTTTTTCTCATCATCTATATTTATCGTTTTCTCATCATCTATCCCGATTCTCAGCAGTTTGTTTATAATCTTGGAGGTTACTCTCAAGCCGAAACCGGGTAATGGCCCCGGTACTTCAAAAAAAAAAAAAAAAAAAAGTCAATGAGACCATCAAGTATGTCCGATATCCCCACAGAAGCCAAAGATGCGTTGCGAGAATTACCCAGAGTCCTAGCACATTCTCAAGACCCTTAAACAGGAACACAGGAAAAGGAAAACCACCCACGATCCAGCTCTTCCCCGCACCACAGAGGAGAGACTACTGCCCACGCATTCAGTCCTCGTACCATAACTCGTTAGATCTCATACCCTCCTTGCTAGGGTGACAGGACAACACCAACTGCCCTAGTACCAACCGAACTAGTTCTGACAGATAGGAAGTGTTTTCCTCCCTCGACAACTTCCTTAGTTGCACAACCCTCAAAGTTACAGGGTTTACCTCGGCATCAACTACGTTGAACAAGATGGTTATGCCTTGCCCCCTCGGCATAGCTCCAATAGTCTCAGACTCCTCCTGGTTACAGAGCAGCGGCTTCAGCACCGACCATTGTCACTCCACCCCGCCCTTTTAATAGACCTACCACCCCGAATATCAATCCATTCTATGCCCGAGCGCCACCCTACTGAAGCCAACCTCCCCCTTCCTGCTTACCAACTAACTTTCGAAAAGTTTAAGAAATTTTCAAAAACTCAGAAACATCAGATCCATCCTAAAAAATAGGTAAACTACCCTACAACCTAAAGGAGGACAGGAGAGGAAAAATTATCCTCGCTTCAGATGCAGGTTTTGATGTTCGCCCGGGACTCCACAACCCATAATACGCTCACTGTGTGACCATCGGAGTTACACCTTCCACAAAAACAAACCCCCTGTTCCTACACTGCCCCCATCGGGAGGCACCCCCTCTCCTCTCGGCCCCAGTTCGGAACAACCTATAAACGGCCACTTCAACCCCCTAAAAGGCATACAATTCCCCCTATAGTATACCTCACAGGCTGAAGTTCCCCCTTGCCTTCTGCCCCAGCCCCTCCAAGCAAGGCAGCCCTCTCATCCTTACACCCTGCTATAAGCAGTCACCCTCTTGCCCTCTCTCCCCAGCCGCCAGTGCTGATCCGACCCTAAATCAGCCTGGCCAAGAAAAAGCCAATCCCTCAATACCGTCTCCCCCCCTCCAAGGGTAACACCTCCCCCCCTGTGAAACCCTCACGGGGAGGGGCTCCAACCATAAAGGAGAACCCCTCCGATTCACAAAGCAAGACACTACTGTACCGTGCACTTGTCGGGGCAAAAACCGTTACAAGGGTATTTGCCGATGTTTTTGAACGTCGGGCGTTGTCCGACTCTTGTGTTGAATTGAAGGACTTGATGAGACTGACGTTTGCCAAACGTTTATTTAGACCTGACCTATGACTGAGAAACTAAGAGTTTTCATATTTTAGTCCGGATGCATGTGACGTCCGGAGGTATCGGGTGTGAACGACAAAGGCTACGTTTTTGTCGAAACCGCAGGAACGTGCGGATAAAGGAATGTTAAAACTAAATCCATCCTACCTATAATAATGTCGTGCGACTGTTAAGCCGCGCGATTCAGGGCCTAAGTGGCTAAGGAGAGAGTTGCGCCGGGGTTTGGGGCCACGACGCAAGAGGCGTACAAAGTTTTTGTTTTCTCTAGGACCGCGGGGTCTGATTTCGAGCCTGGGGGCCGATAGGCAAATGCCAAGGCTTACCCGGTTCGAAGGCCGACCAAGCCGCGGTCACGCGGCTAACCGGTATGGGTAGGCCACGAGCCGGAATGCCGGCAGGCTACAGGCAGGACAGACCTGCTAAGCCACATACAGTCGGAGCCTGCAAGGCCGCAGGCAGGGGAATTATCTGGGCTAGCTCTTCATATTGAAGAGTTGCTCCTGTTTAGTGTGAAATAGGAGCTAGCCCAGTAGGTTACGTCACCCGACCACTACCCAGCAGACACCGGGATCGAATATGAGAGACTGTAACTACAGGGCTAACTCTTCTTGGAGAAGCCCAACCTTTTGGGCACGGCCGATCTCGGCCGTCTGATCAAGAAGATCTCACGATTGAGATTGGCCGCGCGGTGATGGGCATGGCCCTGCGCAAGGATGACACGCATGAATAAAAAAAATAGTTCCAAAAAAAATTTCCGAGTCCATCTGGACTCGAACTCGGATCTGCATTTCGACAGTTCGTGGGTGAGCCCACGATCACAGCACGACCGTTGGCATAAGCCAACGAAGCCAACGGGAATTTTAAAAACAAACAAACAAACAAACAAACAAACAAGCAAAAACGAACTGTGCCAGGTGGCGCACTAAGAAGAAAGGGACTTACAGTCCTTGAAAAAACGGCGCCGTCAAGTCGTTTTCATTTTTCTTTTAGTTTTTATTGTTTTTAGATTTATTTTTTTAGATTCTCTCACTTAGATTTTAGATTTCCTTTCTTAGATTCAGCTTAGATTTTCTTCTTATATTTCGTTTTTTTTCTTTTTTTTTTTTTTGGAAACCCGTTCGTTTTGAACGAACAGGTAGTCTGTGCCAGGACTGTTTCGTCGGGGTTTCACCGACTCATCAGAAGGTTGCCTTGACAGTCCAGCTTTGCGCCTCAACCTGGCGCTTATAGTGTCCAGGTACAGGCGCGCGTGCGCGCGCTAGAGAGAGAGAGAGAGAGAGAGAGAGAGAGAGAGAGAGAGAGAGAGAGAGAGAGAGAGAGAGAGAGAGAGAGAGAAGGGAGGATAGGGGTTGTGCCAGGCTGTTTCGTCGCAGTTGCACCGACTCATCAGGAGGCTGAGCCTCGACAGCTTAAGCAACAACGAGTGAATCTTCCGCTAGAACATGGAAAGATACAGCGACATGATTTTTGTCTTCTGTGCATTTCGAGTACAGCAAGGCCTAATGCCTGGCTGTTTCGTCGGGTTCCACCAACCCATCAGGGAGTTGCACCCCGACAGTCATGGAGGGTGAACAAAATCGAATGAATCCATCCTCTTAACTAGCAAGGTGCGTTACCCCAGATAAGTTTTTTCTGTTTTTTTTTGTTTTCTTGTTATTTCGTTTTCTCCCCTTCTTCCCCGTTCGTAAGCTGAGGCAGCTCGACCAAACAGGGGAAACGGAGGAGGCTGAAACGAATAAAAGTAAAAACTATAAAATAAAAAAAAAAGGAAAAGAAACAAAATGGAAACGAGGCAACTGCCTCGTGGGACAAAAGTACAATCTTTTTGACTGTGTGGGAGCACAAATGCTCCCACTTCATTCTGGGTTGAATAACTGTGGCCATGAGATCTCAGATCTCACGGCTCACAGTGTGCGCGCGTGGGAAAGGGAATGAAGGAGTGAGAGAGAGAAATGGGGTAGTTGGGAGGGGGAGGTCCTACTCCTCCCAACCTGCCAACTGTCTCCCCCGTTTTCAGGGGAGGACAGCAGAGAAGAAGGAAGGAGGCTATTGCATGCAACAGCATGCACCTGGCGAAGGAAAAAGCCAGGTGCAGTAAAAATTAGAGAGTTAGTTTTTTTTCTTTTCTTTTCTTTATTTTTGAGTGAGAACACTTTGTCCTCACGTGGTGCTACCTCTGGCACAAGCTGCCAGAGGTAACTGTCAGGCTCCCGTTTTTGCAGGGAGCCTGAAAATTAAAGGGTCACTAAGGAAAAGGCTAGATACAGTCTTTTCCTCGATGTATCTGCCCTGGAAAAAGGGTCCAGATACATCAAATTGAAAAGGGTTGTATCTTTTCAACCCTTTATCAGAAAAAGAAAAGAAAAACAGATTTGGAAATGAAAAGAGCCCAGCTATCTCGCTAGATTCCGAGATAGCTGGGAAAAAGAAAAAGAAAAAGAAAATAGGGCAGTTAAAGAAATTGCCCCACACTAAAGTTGTGGCTGTGGTGCGGCCACAGTCGGCCTTGGATCTTGGCAGATCAAGGGCTCATAGTGAGCCCGCGATTTTTGCCTGGGGGCTGGAGTGACGTCCATCCCCTCCTCAGCCAATATAAAAAAGGCAGCTCCCTCCCAGCTGCCACACAATTGCACTCGTGCTGCTAGTGTGTGACGAGCACACTTGAGTGCTGGCTGCTGGAGCTGCTGCCTGAGGCAACGAGAGGAGAGGCTGGAGGACTACAGAGGAGCGCAAGGAGGAGGACTGGGCAGCCATAGCCAAGGCAGGGAGCACTCTGCTCCCCTCACCTCTGGCTAGTGCTGGTCCCACGGGACAGGCCCAGTAGTACTGCGGGACTGCGACAGTGCGCGCTGTGGGATTTGGGCTTGGGGGCCAAATTCTACTAATTTTGGCTTGCAATTTTCCCACTATAATGGGGAAGTGCTGCCGAAATTCTGCAGCGGCGGCCCCGGGTTTACTGCGGTAGTACGGAAGTGTTGCCGAAATTCTGTTGCGGCGGCACGTGGTTTTTACTGCGGTGATACCAAAGTGCTGCCGAAATTCTGCTGCGGCGGCACATTGTTTTTTCAGCGGTGGTGCGAAAGCGCTGCCGAATTTTCGCGGCGGCGGTTCTGTTTTTTTTCAGAAGTGGTGCGGAAGCGTTGCCGGGTTTTCGCGGCGGCGGTTCTGTTTTTTTCAGCGGTGGTACGAAAGCGTTGCCGGATTTTTACGGCGGCAACTCCGGTTTTTTTACGGCGGTAGTGCGTGAGCGCTGCTGGAATTTTTTAGCGGCGTCAGTATCATATTTTTGCAAGTGACAGCGCTACTTTACGACAGTAACGGCAGTATCAGTACACTAGGTGGAGGTGGGACGTTTCGTAGAGGAGGTGCGTCAAAGCGATGTTTCCATTTTGAAGTGACGTGAGGGTGACACCGTGGAGACACCATACTTTGGACGCAAGTGGCGGTAACTAGAAAACGCCGCCTGGATTAGTGGAAAGAGATTGAGTGCTGAGAGGGTGCTCAGGGAGGCGTCGTCACAAGGGAGTGGTGTCGATCACTTTGGTGACGACTGGGTACGACAACCTTCGCGTCAGGAGAGCGTAAAATTTATACGGTCTTCTTGGGTGTACCGTTAAAACTTCACTCTAGGTCAGTTAAATTGACTCAGTTCCCTTCACACCTGAGTGAACCCACACTTGCTTTGACCTGTTTCACTGAATGTTCATTGAAAAAGGGAAGAGGATGTGTGTTCTTGCGTGTATGACTGGGAGTCTGACAATGGTAAAGGAATACATGGTGGTCTGCGTGTCGTTGGGTTTTTACTGTAGGTACGGCAAATGGACTGAAATGGATGAGGGTAATGACGGTGAAAGAATGATTGACTTTTCATCTTTGTGCTTGTGTTCTATGTATAAATAAAAGAGAAAGAAGACGACGAGAAACGAAGCGAGCATAAGGAAGAGAAATTCAACTTGGTTTAGACTTATTCCTGAGGTTACCCATTCTTTCCCGAATAACCCTCTTCCATCTATGCCTGTCAGTCTGAATGATTCTATCTTTTTACGATTTCCTCTTTCTTCGTCTAAGTTTACTTTGATGCTAGGCGGCAAGACTTTACTTGTCTGCCGTGTAGGTGTTTTCCCTTTTTCTAGGAGGCATCTGGGGCGGGGGTTCGTTGCCTTAGGGGTCGGCCCTGTTATCGACTCAGAGTGGACCGCTTTGCGGGGGGGTACTCTGCCGATTCGGTGGAGACGGCCCGACTTCTGAGATCCGAGTTTTGTACTCGGGCGAGGAGAAGGAGTATCCCAGACCACCTCTTAGGGTAATGGAAAAGGCATCCACACGGAAGAAAATTATTTCTTGACGCCTTGCCTTAGCAATCCTGTTTTAAGTGGTCATCCTAGGTACCACTACCGTATGGAGAGTTGGTGCCACAAGTATCCCGACTCATGTTCCACTAGCTGAACGGAGTACATTTAGATACTCTTGACGAGGTTGGTCGTGCCATAAGAAGCACGGGCCATAAGGAAGACAAAAACCGAATAATACTCAAGGGCAAGAGTTCAACTCAAAACACATTTGTCTTCTTTTCCTTTCAGATGACTATGGGATCCACGGAACTATTCTTTTTCAACAATCATAATGCGGCGGCGGAGAGAGTTGAACTCCAAAGGCGTGATGGAGTGAGGGTAGAAAGGGTAGGCCGACTTATATATAATCCGTCAGAATTATATTCTGAGAAGGACGTTCCGCGATTTTGGGGTGGTAGTGCGCAAAGACCCCCCAGACGACTTGTTTTCAGGAGTGATAATGGCCTGGATATTCTTCATTACGAGTTCGCACCGCCATTGCCTGAGCGTCACTTCATCAATATGAACCTGGTGGTGTTGCAGCCCTATGAGTTAAACCCACGAGTGGACGAAATCCCTGAAATAAGGTTAATGTTCGTCCGTTACGTGCTTTGGCTGAACGAGCGACAAGGCCCATTTTTTGGCATATACTACGCGAAGCGGATACGTGCCAATAGGTACGCAATTATAGGGGCTGAAGCGTTATATGATGATGAATTGGAAAATGAAGCTGAAGAAGTCGAGGAGTTTTTACGTGACTGATTTGGATTCGTTCTGATACGCAGATGCCTGGAGCACGATGAGACTTGACGATCCCGAGGTATCTGCTGGTCCGTGATACACCCGAAGAGGATCTCATCAGGAGTGCAACACGACTATTACGAGCACGGGATGGATCTCCTATCGACTGGTTCGGCTTCATTGGACTACTTCGAAGTGGCGAGGAATTTTTCCCTAATACTCGCGCGGATTTCAGAGCCAACACGACTCGAACTTCCGATGAGCTGTACGGTTATACTTTGTATTTCCACCGCGCGAGTAACCTCCAATGTCTCTCTCGAGTCATTGTGAGTATCCAGATTACCTCGTCCGACAGGCGTTTCGACGTCGTCCGGATCCGGGACACAGAGATTCGACACCTGTTTGGACTTAGTCGACCTCTCCGAGTTATAGTTTGGAGACTAGCCTCTCGGATGACCTCCTTTTATAATACTCGGATTGTTAGAGTCATGCGATGTGGACAAATGTCTACTTTGATTTTCGATGACGACGAGCTGACACGTTTGGATTTATTGGAGGCACATGTGCGTCGCGGGCGAGAGATTTACCAGAATTAAACATCGTCTTCTGAAATCTTACTCAGATTTCCGAAAACACTTCGCATGGACTCAGTCCCGTTGAGGAAACCATATAACTTACGGTTTCACGAGGTAATCTAAAAACAAAAACAAAACACTTTATGTAGTTAGGACCGTCGGATGGATAGTATTGGGATTACCCCGATGATTTCACTATCATGCTTATGCATTGAGGGGTAATCGTTCACATAAAAATAAGTTGAATAGAGTGAAAAGCGAACGTCTGAAAAAGTTGTCAAGCAAAGCAGTGGAAGATGAAATATTTCTGGGTTGCGTAACTTGGCATTAGAGATGGATACTCCATCATTCGTGAAATAGAAAAAATAATAATTGTCCAGGAGGGCAAAGCGACCAACAACAAAGTTGTCATTTGCTCATTTAAATAGTTGTATATGGTACGAAAACGTGGTCGAATCGGGAGTTCAAACATCGACTAGGAACCAGATCACTTGTTGATCTGCAGGGTACCAGTGATATTTACTTACAGAAGCTATTCATGAGAAGTTTCAGTAGTCATGATAAGAAGATCATCCTTAGTTTATTTATTTAAATTAATAATCGTGGAACGACAATATAAAAGTTTTTTTAGTCATACAGGTTGAAAGGGGACATTTTGGCAGACCAGCTCATCAAGTCAACGATTTTGGATTGTGTGATTTTGTTTTAAGGTATGGGGAGAATTTGTTGTTTGATTGTTAGGGACTAAGGATTGTTTTCACGCTTGGTTGAGACTGTCCTAGTCGACCGGCGTACGCTTCGTACTTGAGAGATCAGCGCCCCAGGGAACGGACGACGCTCGGGTTTATTCGGCGTTTAGTCAAACAATTCCTATACTGCAGCAAGACGAGCAAACACCCTCGGTTGATCTACCTCTGCGATTGCATTTAAAAGCCTTCGCATGTGGATCAGTAGCTCGGTAGGGATACGCCCCTAAGAGTGGTGACAGCCCCTTAGGGATGCAAGCTTATGCCCCGCGGGAACCTGTCCTGTCGTAGGGAACCGTGGGATGTATAGCTGGCGCAGCCGACTAGAGCGGCGAAGGAGCGAAGCAACCGCGTCCGTCTCGGCGGTTCACGGAACAGTATGCGTCGTTCCCGAGTTGTCTCTAAAAGTTATGTTTTTAGGTAGACTCCTGCGTGATATGGCCGGGAGGGCTCTCGTTTTCACGCGAGGGCCGATGCGCTCGACACCGTGCAAAGACCCCCGCTAACTTCGAAACACAATTGAAAAAAACAATCAGGATCAAAATTAACGGCGACAGTAATCAAGACTGCGAAATTAAAATTTACAGAATCTGATGTCGATTTTTCAAATAGAAAAGAATTACGAGAACATACTTTTTAGAAATGAAAATTAGAAACAATGCCCGATATCCCCTCACTTGTCATTTTCTGGCATGCTCTTGTCCTGTTGAATTTGTAGTAAGTCGAATATCCAGAGTGCAAAATTGATTGCACAGACTCTTTCTTCTTGTTAGAGCCTTTCGTAATTAACTTCGATAAAGGTTGCGATCCTCTTCATAGACTTTGAGAAAACCTACGACCACGTCGATTGAGACTTCTTGGACATGTGTCTGACCATAATGAACTTTGGACCAGTGTTTACAAACTGGGTTCAACTCCTGCATAGGTCAGCGACAACAAATATCACGCTGAATGGCTACTTGGCAACTCCAATCTTCCTTCAGAGGTTGGTTAGACAAGGGGACCCCATTGCGCCCATGCTATTTGGAGTCCTTGACCGCCCTTATTAGAGTCCACCCACAGATCCACAGAATCCCCATCCTTGACCTGCCAGAGCATCTCATACCGATCACATCGTTGTTCGCAGTGCTAATCAAAGCAGACGACCAAAATCTCTACGCTTCGACACAAATTATCCATAAGTTTTCATTGACAACAGACATGAAAGTCAATTGGGGTTCTAAAACCGAGGGATAGTGGCTGCATCCGCACGACATCGGCCCGCCACCAAAGCCACAAGTCTCATGGGCAGCAAAGAACACATCCCTGCGATTTCTAGGAGTGAGACTAACAGCACTCGGTCCCCCACTAGATCATTGGGACATGTTGGTGGACCTCGCAGTTGAGCACCCGGACCGTTGGGAGGGCCTGCACACCTCCCTCGTAGGGAGAGCACTAGCAATCAATAATGCCGTGCTGCCAACAATTTGGTACAAACTGACAGTGTGACCACTCAAACCAAAACAGTATTCCAAGCCAGAAAGACTCTAACGACCTATCTCTGGAGAAACGATACCAGGGCCCAAGGCTGCATTAACCGGGTCAAATGGGATATACTGACGCAGCCAAGGAGTAAAGGGGGACTAGGGATAATCGACCCGCAAAGAGAGAGTGAGGCCCTCATATTTAAGGTGCTGGTCAGACTCGTGACAGACAACGATATTTCGTGGGCACCACTGGCTTATCTACAGATCAGTAATCTGGCCCTGGAGACAACGGTCCCCAACCGGCCCCATCCCTTCCCAAAGGCTTACCAACGCTCACTAGTCCATACCCTCCCCAACGCAGCAACAACCCAGGGATAATCCAACTCATGCAACTAAAGCAGATATAGCGCATGACCCGTTATGGCCAAACATGCTTAAGCTGTGGAGGCGTTGTGGACCAAACCTGATCCGTCCACCCAATAGATGACATGACATATATGCGGCAACCACTTTTTGACAACCCCCACATCTTGGATGAATTGGGCAACCCCTTCTCACTACACACAAACTCCCCTTGGCTCAGATGGGTTAGAAAGGCCTCTACACAATAGGAGACTTGTGGGATGCACAGAGAGGGGAATGGAGGACTGCAGCCCAATTACAACAACAGTTGAGGTATGCCAAAAATGTGGAGGGTAGGCCGAACTTACTTCGTGAGGCCATACCACTAGCCTGACAACTTGCTCTCGAAAAAGGCCCTGTGGTCCAACAAGGGGATTGGGCCGTCAAGTACACAGACCTACCCTTGCCGCTTGTAGTATACAGGGTGCACGGAATCGACCATAGTGTTTGCACCTTGAAAGCCTATGAGCCAGCCATGCCGGGAGCAAGAATGTCGAAACTGTCACGCAATGACGATTTAGACAGGGAGGAGATGTCGGACGACCTCATGCATATATTAAGGGTGGTAGAGGACAATAATGAAGGGCAATACGCATACGAATCCTCTACATCAATCGCGGAATTGCCCTTTGACCCTATCGAGTGGGAGTGGTTGGGACACAAACCGATGGGCATGTGCGATTACACAGTAAAAAAGGCATACAGAGCCTTGCGCCCGGAGCAACCAATCAACTGCACGCTAAATGAAAGATGGGCCCGTGACTCTCCCCTGGATCCAAACCTGCTGAAAGATCTACCATGGGCCAATTATGCAAAGATCAGGCCAACAAACCTCAGGTCGCTGCAGTGACTGGTATCCAGAACAGACGTAGAACAGAAGGGCCAACTATCCCCTACCTGCTCTTACTGTGGGAGATCATCACAACCCGCCCGTGCAACACTTGAGCACTACCTGCTGGCATGCCCGATGGTCACACAGCTATGGCAGTGCTGGGATGCAACCTTCCACTCCTTGACATCGGTCCATATCCCATGGGATCTGGGCCTTCTCCTAATGGGCAAGAATCAGCATTTGCTGGCCCACTGGTCTCCGTTTGCAGTCAACCTCTTCACCCACACAAGGCTGCATGTCCTCATGCTGGCCTGGCAAGCGAGATGGAGTGAAAATATCATCAGTTCGCCCTACAACAGGCTCAACAAGCGTTGGAAGAGGTTATTAGGTCCACAATACAGGAAGCTTGGAGGACAATGCGAAAAGACTACAGAAGAGAAAATGAGCCTCAGACTAGAGAATCCGTCCTGCAGCCCAATTTTATATTCATCACCCCCGCCCCCAACCTGTGGAAACACAGAACGGGTGCCGGCCACAGACGAAGGGAGCAGACGGTCTGCAGGCAATGTGAGAAGGAGACTGGGGCACAACAGCAGCAACTGATAACGACAAGTCAAGCCCTAAGCGGAGGAGTGGAACTTGGATAGAATGGCTGGCAACAATCTAGAGGAGCCGCAACCCATGGCGACAGAGGATGAGACACTCGCCCAGCACACGTAACTACTTATGTGGGCTGGCATCACACAGCACATGTACCGGGGGCGGCCTGCACCGCCTCAAGCGGCACCCCCCCCATGCAAGCGAACCATTTCGGTGTATGCAGTTTCCTGGCCTGCACCGCCTCAAGACGCACCCCCGCCATAGCTCCCCATGCAAGCTAACTAATTCGGTCTACTTTCAACAGTCTACTTTCAACCTTCTAATTTCAGTATAGGGAAGGGCTGCAGTTTCCTGGGTGGCAGAATTAGTGAAGGGAATGGGATGTTAAGGTTACAGATGTGTAACTAAACTAATCGTCCAGGGAACAGGGCTGGGCCACCACAAATGTGGAGCGCTAGAAAGGGAAGGGTAACAAGTGCAGCCCCAAGGGAATGAGCAGCTCCAGAGCAGAAATTAAATGACCATAGCCCCAGACACTGTACAAACCGGGAAGGGGGCCGGACGTTGTTCCCAATTATAGCGCAGCAGCACCTCCGGAGAGCAAGGTATCACCAGGCAAGCTCAAAGGTGTGGGTACATTGAGCCACCCGAAAAGAGAAGAAAACACCGACAAGACGATGAAAATGTGAACGGTGAAGTGACTGGCAACAACAGGCAACAACAACAGCGATGACACCAAGACCTGAGCGACAACTCACGTCTTGATGCCATAGGCCCTGCAGGTGGAATTGTGAAAACCGACGCACCCGGGAGAGCAAGGCCCTTGGACCACGTACGCAGCTCTGACAAGGGATAAGGCGACCAACCGGTCTACGGTACAAGGGTTCTCACACACTCAGTGACACATAAGACAGATTCAGATGTGCTGCAATAGCCCTGTCTCACTATACTGCTCTCTACTGCTGCGGGTTTAAGGATCAATAATGTGGCATGCATGGGTTTTTGAGAGGTAAAAGGTTTAAAGGGCCTAAAGGATTTAAAGGGTTTAAAGGGTTTAAAGGGTCTAAAGGCAAAGCCGTTGTAATAATGAACAAGGGGGTTGCTGAATAGGGCTGAGCAAATAGACAAGGGACACTCCAAGATGGGATGGGTGATACTGGCAGCTCCATGGGACAATGGAGCCCCGGACTGTGAAGTGAAAGGACCACAACCCTGGGAACAAACGATTGGTATTGTTGCAAATTGTATCAACGGGGCGCTGGACCCAGTTTCCAGCAGGTGCCGCTTCCCACGAATAGATGGAGCAGCCTGGCAGATAAGCCCTCAACTCTGACGGTTCTCTTACCACCGTCGGGATAGCTTAGACAATAGACAAGAGCTCTTTTTGTGAAAAAAAAAAAAAAAAAAAAAAAACACCCTTGTTCAATACCGAGCCCCCAATCGCTGGCAAAACTTTCCAACCAAGCAGAGTAGTTACTACGAAAGCTCAGAAAACTTACTAACCGATGTAATTACAATAAACACTCACTGACAAAAAACTTAAAATGGAAAACTAGGGCGCAATTAAGGTTCTCAGTTTTATTTTAAATGCGTTTCAGTCACGGTTTCGTGGATTTTACTCCGAAGCGAGGAAAACCATGCATCCAACCCACCCTTAGGGTTGGGTGGTGATGTGTTGTATTTGAGAGATGCCTGAAGTGGATTTAGAACTGAAAACGTGACTGCAATGTAGATGAAAGCAACATACAAGCACGCATGTAAGCGCACAATGCAAAGGATGAAGAAGAGACGAAAGAGAATAACCCCCGAGCGCATCAAAATATTACAATGAACCACAAGAGTAGTTGACGAATGGCGCCGAAACGCACGCGCCGTAGTCGTGGAATGAGGCGGTACTACCCTACACGTGTTTCGGCCGGCCCGCTAAACCGGCCATCATCAGGGGTGGGCACTGGAGATGAGAAAGAAAAGTGGAAGCTAACTAATTTATACAAAAAAAACGGTTGGGCCCGTCCGGACAACCGAAAGGATGTGCCAGCCAGGACCAGAGAAAGGTCAAAACCTAGAGGACCAGTGGATCTGAGGAAAGCCGAACTGGACAAAAAATAGGACTGAAAACGTGGAAAGAAAAAGAAAAAGAAAAGAAGGCCCCATAGTCCTATCCGAGACTAAACTGAACGGGGTCTGAAAAACTAACAGGGAGCCAAAATGAACAGGGCCTGGAAACCCAGAAAAGATCAAATTGTAAACCAACAAGATCAAACCAACTAATAAGGTCCCTTGTTTACCCAATTGGTAAAGCAAGAGACCCATGCCGACCAGGCACCTCCAATGCGAAAATTGAAGTTAATCAGAGCCTTATCAAAAAAGCAGTCAGGAAAATTTCGTCGCCTCAACTCCATCTTGAGCGTAAACAGAAAGATAGATTCAGCAGCTGGTAGATTGCCCAAAGCATACGCCCGATGTAAAAACGAGGTGATAACAGCTAGCTTTTGTTTCTTACTAATAAAAGAATAGAAATACTGCAAATTCTGAAAAATAATACCATTGCCCAATAATAGGTCCTCCTGGTTTTTTGTGCATAGCCTGACAGTAGATACGTACAGGTGTACTACCTACAAGGGTTCTACAGCCTAAATAAGGCCACCGATCACCATTGCTCGTCCTCTCCAGAACCAAATGTTTATCGTAACAATCAGAAGCGAAGTCCTGCGTAATCTTAATGGCTATTGACTTGGATTCGGGTCGCGTCTTCTTATACTTACAAAAAGTGAACATCATCAATCAATCTACACTCGAAAACCAGCCGAGCGTCATTACCCCGATTCCTAAGAAAAGTAAATTCATTATGAACACAAAGTAAACACGCTAAAGCCGGATTGGAAGATTTGCCCATCGGTATACCTAAGTTGTGCTTGACAACCTGACCCATGGCAAGGGTAAAAGTATGCTCCAGATCATAAACCAAAAATAAAAAAGGAAGTGAAAATTTAACCAACTTAAACCCTGTTTCAGAGCATGCAGACTTACGCAAGCGAACACACTTCTTTCTGGCTTTGACAAGGAATTTGAAAAAAACCTTCTCCTAAAAAAAACCAATAGCCCATTCAGCCGCAGAGATAATGGAGGAGTGAGGTAACTTACAAAATATTTCTTTAACATCAAAACTGCTAGAAATCAACTTATTGAAGGGGCCGATACTCTTATTAACTTTGGAAAGAAAAAAGGGTAGAAGCGAGGTGCTGCGAAGATTGAAATGATCGGAGATAGGAAACCTCTAAAGGATTTCATTGATACAAAGGGAAGAGATCCGGGCTGCACGACGAGAAGGCTCACTCCAGGAAGGGCAAATAAGACGCCACTTGTTGACGTCCTTATGCTTCGGAATGATATACGATCGACCTGACTTACCTCAGGAAACCTATGGTGCTAATTGTTGCAGTTTCAACTTACTGTAATCCTTTTTACAACTTAGTAAAACAGCCTGCTCGGTATCATCGACGACTGCTAAGCCTGGATTCTCAGTGAAAAGCTTCCGCAAACCTCCCGCATAAATGGTGGGACAACAAGCATAAGTATCCCCGGTATTGTGGTCCAATGGGGTGAGCACCAGTCCCTCGAGCAGTTGCTTGCAATCGCGCACTTGATTTTCTGTAATTGCGTTAGTGCCATCATTACATGCCCTAAAGCAATCGGTCAAACCATGAAAATGAAGAACCTCGTTAATACCAAAGAAGTCCTGGAAAGATTGTCGTAGTTGTTTAGAAAGAGAACCAAGATTGGTAGAGTAATCCGGGCGGACAATATTTTTGGAGTTGCTAAGGAAAGGGGGAAGACCAACCAATTTATTGAACCTGAAGGAGACATGCCCAAGGTCATGAGGGAAATCCTAAAGCAAATGTGTAATGTACAAGCCGACTCAGAACTAGCTGCAAAGTCCCTGAAATTATGGAGAATGTCGGCAACAGAAGAGTTCTTCGTCCAAGACGTTTACAAATGGAATGAAGATAAGACAGGGGAAAATCAAGACCTAGAATCTATGAATCCCCCTCGGCGGCGGCCAAGTGCGGCCGAATCGGCGGACGCGGCCAGTCCGCCGACCCCGCGGACGCGCGGCTTTGCCGCCACGTGGCGCCCAGAGGGGAAGGGGGTTGGGGATTCGGGAAGCGCCATGGGGCGGCGCAACCCCGGCCCCACCCCCTCACACAAAAAAAATTGAAAAGAAACCAATTTTTGATTGGGGTGGGGGGGGGGTGGGCTGTGGACGAGGAGAAATAAAGAAAAAAAAAATGAACGCGTTTT
>BFEA01000376.1:1638990-1653255 GCA_003427395.1 Chara braunii
TTGATTGATTGATTGATTGATTGATTGATTGCTGGGGGAGGGGTCGCCCCGCCCCCCCGCCAGCCACCTCATGCCCGCACACACACACACACACACACACACACACACACACACACACACACACACACACACACACTCACACGTGCGCTGTCCGCTTGCGGGCGAGGGCGCAGCGCGGCAGCGGCGGCAGCACACACACAGACACACACACACATACACACTCACTCACAATCAATCAATCAATCAATCAATCAATCAAACCCCTTTTTTGTTTATTTATTTTGAAATTCTGCATCTGCATTTTTTCTTACCATCTGCATTTGTTTAAAACACCTCATACCCCTGCAAAAAACAGAAATTCATTTCTAAAACAAATACAGGTCAACTCAGGGACGGTATATCTCATGATAAAAAATGACAAAAAAAAATTCCTGCTTTTCTTTATATATATATTTTTAATTTTCTTTAAATCCAATTTAGTTTTTGATTTAAAAAAAATCCTAAACAAAGTCCGATTCCAAAAAAAAAAAAATGGGGTTGTAGGGCTTAAAATTTCCTACAACCCCATATATATCATCACAAACAAAAGTGTCCGGTAAACCGTAGGCAGAGAGAGGGAAGAGGACAACAAACGAGGGGCTGTGACAAACTGTTTCGTCGGAGTTTCACCCACTCATCAAGAGGCTGAATATATATATATATTTTTACCTATTATTTAATTCAGGAAAATTCTGGTAAAATCGGGTCTGCGGCGCAGACCAGGACGACCGCGGACGCGGCCACATATGCGGCCGCCATCTGAGATCAGCCCCGTGGACGCGTCCGCGGGTGTTTCATTGCCTAGAATACATCGCTTGCAGACCTCTCGGATGGCAGATTTAACCAAACAAACATCGAAAGTGTCCAAGGGAGGCGAGAAAAGAAAAGGAGTCGAGCGATAACGGGTAGGAGAACTGTGAAGGACAACGGAGTGCCTGCGCGATCGAATTCGTTCCTTCTTGCCGGGACGACAACGTGGGTAGGGGCGGGAACAAGGTTTGGAGGAGTTAAGAGAGGGACAAGAAGAGCGAATGAAGAGCCGTTCAGTGGGAAGAAGATCAGCAACGTTGGGAACGGAGAAAATTGGAATGGCCGCGTACGCATCCAAGCCAACTCTTCGCAACCATCGATAGAGCTTCCGGTTCCGATACAGAACTTTAGAAGAAGTAGTCAAGGTGACGTGTTCCTTCCAGCGAGTGAGAATAGATCGAGAGGTACAACCGACATACGTGTGTTTGCACCAGGGAGAAATGATCAAATACACAACAGGGCCCGGGCAGGAATGGAAATCGTATCCACTACTTAATAATTTAATTAAAGAATCTCGAAAGTTAAATCCCCAACCAATCTGATTATTTAAAATTAAAAGAATAATAGTAATACGAAAAAGAAACGACACCTTATCCGCGGGAAGCTCCTTATGGTAATCACGGAAGAAAAGCGCCAGGTCCCAGAGAGTTGAGACGCTCAGGACGTACTCTCATTCATTGTTTACGTCTTCAGTGGAAGTGGCGTACTCCTGGTCCTAATCCTCTTCGTCGTTGTCACGAATACCGCGCGACTTCAGCCAGTCCGCAAACTTCCTTCGGGCACGGATTTCGGCCACATCAGCTCGAGACTGGTCGAGCTTAGTGTAAGTAATGCCCTCTTCTTCGCAGTGCTTGAGCATGTCCGCCTTCTTGGCTTGGCGGTGATCCTTGCGACATTCTTCTTGGAACCGGTGGAGCTGCTCTTGTTCGAGATTGTGTTCATCATCGTCCACAGCCTTGGTTTTAGCTAGCTCTCTAGGATCGCCATCGCCATCGGAAGGCTCGTCATTGATGCGCATCGCATTGAGCACAGGTCTGAGGTTGCGAGGCGTGGTCTTCCTAACCGAGGATCTGCGTATAGTCCCTTGGGGCTTGGTAAGCAGTTGCGCCCCCATCCGCACCATGTGTTCCGTAAGCATCTGCGCTTCCTTGTCGGATGCTTCCTTTCCTGCAAGCGCATTTTTCTACATGTTGTGAAGGGCTTCAAGGTCTTTAGGCGTATAGACCGCATCACCGATAGGGACCATCCGCGGCTTGCCCTTCGCAGGTTCCACGAGTGGACTTTTCTCGGAAACGTCCGCAGCGGATCGTTTGCCAGAGACCTTGATTTCCTCAACAGCGCTCATCAAACCTTGAATATCCTTCTTGAGGTTTAAGTTTTCAGCCTTCAAGGAGCTCCGTTCGGCGCCCCTATCCTCGAGCACCGCACAGACTTTCTCCAACTCTTGCACCTGTAGCGTGAGTGTCGCTACCTTGTCAGATTCATCTCCGGATTTGCGTTTGTCATTCCTCATTTTTATCTCCCCGATCTCTCTCCTCAGAGTGTCCTCCTCCCTGCCTCGAAAATGTCCCTACTGGAGCGCCTTCTTTTCCTTACGAAGGGCCTCCAGCGCAGACTGTTTTCCTTCCCCCGCACATTTCACCTTCAACTCTTCCAATTCCCGTCTCAACTTACAGACATCCGGCTCATCATCATCAGGGATGTCAACCATCTTCCCAAGAACAGATTCGCAAACCACATTCATGCTAGTCTTCACAATTTTTCCGAGTCTACTCTCCTGCAGTTCCTTCTCCTTACGATCTCGGGCATTTTTCTCCTCCTCAGCTTGTAACCTTTTCTTCTCCACCTCCAACAACTCGAGCTTGGCTAACTCCTGCTTCTGCTGCTCGCGTTCCTCGGCTTGCTCTTCTAAAAGGCCATAGATCTTGTCGAATCGTGCATCTCGATCATAATTGTGGAAGCCACCGCCCCACGATCTCTGATTACGCTGTCCATTGAACTCTTGATAACCACGATAGCCCCCATTGTTGTCGCCGTTATGTCCACCTCCTGAATAGCCAGTCCTCCGATTCATAGGAGCCTGGTAGGGGACAAGAGTGTTCAAAGTACTAGACGAGCTGGCTCCGTGAGACGAAGCAGAAGCGGCGCCAGGTGCTGGGAGAAGACTGTTGTTGTGGTACTGTGAGTCGTCATCCACGGCTCCTTGAATGTTGGCAATCATCTCCTCCCCATTAGGGTGATTCCGAAAAGGACATTCCCTTATGAAGTGGCCAGGCAGATGACAATAGTGGCATAGGGAGGATCGATACATCGTAAAAGAGGACTAAACTCGTCCTATAGCGAAAAGCGGGTCAACCGGCCCTATAAAGTAACTGTTCCAGCGCAAGGGAAAAAAAAAGCAAGAGAGGATGAAGATAGGAGGGAAATAGAAATGGTAGAAGCATCGGGGAGTTGACAACCAACTGGCATAAACAGGGAAAAAGAACGAATAGACGAATAGATAAAAGTGCGTAGTCACTCGTATGGGGTAAGATCCCCCAACGGTTCTCTACGTGCATGTCGCAGATGAAAGGTCAAAACCTAGAGGACAGTGGATCTGAAGAAAGCCGAACTGGACCAAAAATAAGACCAAAAACGTGGAAAGAAAAAGAAAAAGAAAAGAAGGCCCCGTAGTCCTATCCGAGACTGAACTGAACCGGGTCTGAAAAACTAACAGGTAGCCGAAATGAACAGGGCCTGAAAGCCCAAAAAAGATCAAATCGTAAACCAACAAGATCAAACCAACTAATAAGGTCCCTTGTTTACCCAATTGGTAACGCAAGAGACCCATGCCGACCAGACACCTCCAATGCGAAAATTGAAGTTAATCAGAGCCTTATCAAAAAAACAGTCAGAAAAATGCCGTCGCCTCAACTCCATCTTGAGCATAAATAGAAAGACAAATTCAGCAGCTGGTAGATTGCCCAAAGCATGCGCTCGATGTAAAACGAGGTGATAACGACTAGCTTTTGTTTCTTACTAGTAAAAAATAGAAATCCTGCAAATTCTGAAAAATAATACCATTGCCCAATAATAGGCTGCACTGTAGTTATCCCATGCAGGAAAAAAAATTGTACGACTGGTACTCGTCAAAAAAAAAAAAAAAAAAAAAAAAAAAAAGCGATTGTACAAGCCAGCTGCCCAAAGCAGAAACCACAACGACCAACACGACCTACAACCGCTGTCAACAACTACTACTGTTTGGGTATGATATTATGTCCATCAGTCAGGCTGGGTCTGACCGCATGTAAGACCAAATTGGACAGGTCAGCAGATGATGCACCAGGTCCTACTATTTTGATGAGCCTCTCTTTTGCAAAATGGGGTGAGTCTAGGATTGTAGGGGTCTCTGTTTAGCCCGGGTGCCTGCAACCGCTCTGGTCAGACCACCCCGCCAAGATGGCAGTGAGTGATGGTCCTGGGTGATTAACACTAGGGTAGGACGGGCGGTGAGGGTGCGCCAGGGAAAAAAGATGAGAGGGAGGGTGGAGGGTGGGTGGGGTCTGCTGCAAGGAGAAAGAACGTTAGAAAGTATGCCCTCGCTGATGAGAGGTTCCGAAGAGGTACCTTCAGGGTTTCTTCCATTCCTTGTTGTGTGCCCGGGGAACCTCGTCTGATGGCCAATGACTTCTCTTGGATTGTGCTCCTAACCCGTTGCGCCTATGAGGGTTTACTTCCTCCATCGGTTCCCTTTTGCTCCGTTGTAGCAGTTCTTTTTGTTTCTTTTTTTCTATGTGTTTTTCCTTCTCCGTCAACATTTCTTCCTCTTCCTCGTCTCTTAGATTGTGCTCCTAACCCGTTGCGCCCATGAGGGTTTAGTTCCTCCATCGGTTCCCTTTTGCTCCGTCGTAGCAGTCTTTTTTTGTTTCCTTTTTTGAAGTTTTTTCTATGTGTTTTTCCTCCTCCGTCAGCATTTCTTCCTCTTCCTCGTTGTCACCTCCTTCTTCCATCTCCACCTTTTCCCCTCCCTCATCTCCCTTTGTCCCCATATCCAGGTGTTGATCCGGAGATGTTCCTTGTGATTCTAGGTTGTTCCTCTCCCGGCAGTCCACCATCCGGGCCGTCCTCAATTTGTCAGGGTCTGCTATGGCTTTTCCGTCATTTGGGGAACCGATCAGGCTTGGCCATTGAGGATGGTTCAGCTGACCTGTGTTCGGGGGGGGGGACTGTATCCTGTTGGGGGGGGGCGCTCGCTCGGTTGAGGAGGGAGAGATTTTGCCATTCCTGGTCTTCCATAAGGGCATATCACTAGTTGTCTACTCAGATTAAGCCTCATGGTTCCTTGATAGAAGATGAGGGATCCTAGACCCTTGACTCTCATGTACCCTAGTTCTATCCCGTGACGTAGGAAGGTTTGATTCTTTTTTTTTCTTTTTTTTTTAATTGGACATGCTCCAATCTATTCTTGGGGAGCAACACGTGCTGGGAAACAGGCTCAGCGTCCCATTCAAAAATATATTGAGAAAATTATGTATAAAAAAAAAATTGAGTTACCGAGGCCATTACCCGGCTTTGGCGAAAGATGACAGTTGTGCAATCTGCATAGAGAGTTAGGTTCTCTAAGGATTGATCATGGGAATATTCAGATCGAAAACCACTTGCCTTTAGCAAGTGTCAGCAACTCAACCCTATCCGCCTCTCCCCTATACCCCTATACCCAATCTCTATCAAGCCTCCCACCCCCAACTGCTAGGTTACAAAGTGGCACGACCCACCCTAGAAAACCCCAACCTGCTAAGCTACAGGGCAAAGCGGCCCGCCCCGGCTCCGGCCAGCGTCGACTAAGTATCAGTTCTCAAACAGACACTAGAGTGTTTTCCACCCTAATATGAAATTCATATTTTATGAGCAGGATTCTTAATCTTAAATTCGTATTTTCTGAGTAAGATTCATAATCTGAAATTTGTAAATCAGAGTTTTGCTTTGATCCAAATGAATGATTACTCAATTTTGAATCACAAAGGGTTACAAATTAATTTTCTCAAAGTGTAATTGATGTCCTACGTTTATCCATCTTTGATCTAATTTCTTTTCTTTTTTTTTTTCCTTGCGCAGGGGTCATGCTAATCTTCTCTGTATCGTTCCAATTTTAACGGATGTCCCGAATGACATCTTTGATCTAATTCTAAATCTGACGTAGTTCTCCATATTTGTGCGCATAAGTTTGGGCTCTTATTTTTTGAATTCGATATTTGATGTCACCTGTTTGAAGGATTTCCAAAAAATTGGTCACAATCGAGTCTCAAGCTGTGATATTGTAGGATTTGGGCTCATAAGTGCTGATTGAATTATCTCCTTCAGGGTTAGAGCCCCTCCCTGCGAGGGTTACTATACAAGGTGGGAGGTGTGATCCTTGAGACGGTAGGGGCGGTATTGTGGGTTTTGTTCTCTTTTGGGTCAGGCTGATTTTGGTCGGATCAGCCATGGCACTTGGGAGGGAGGACAAGGGGTCGTGCTGTTTTCAGCAAGGTGAGAGGTCGAGAGATGTTTCACTTGGAGCGGGTGGGACACGATGGAAGGGGGATCTTCGGCTCTGTGGAGGCATGCTCTAGGTGGTATCGCGTGCTGCTGAGGGAGCATGAGTGATTTAGGGGGTTGTTCTGAACTGGGTCTGGGAGGTGAGGGGGCGCCTTCCAGCGGAGGCAGTGAAAGGACAAAAGTTTGTTTTTTGGGAGGGAAGAGTAATCTGCTTGGTTTCTTATGAATCTTTTGCATTCAGCAGAGACGTGAATAGGCGCAGAAATTTTCATGGGGAGATACGTAGTTCCCTCACATCCTCTCTCCTTATGGGAAGAATAGGTGTTGACTGTCTTTTTAGGTTATGATTCCTGCACTTGTATTTGAGCTCCCTGAATTCTTCTGATTTTTTAGGTAGTAACAGAAAAATTTTCATAATTTTGATGTTGGTTGCAACGGACTGTGTTTGTGGAGATGGTTGGAGATAATGCGCTCTGCGGTGAAGGGGCTAGCTAGTAGGGCGAAAATAGGGTATAGCAGCGGTGGAGATAGTAGCTCTACCACAGTAAGTCTTCCCGAAGTAAGGTTGAGATGTTTTTCTGGTTGGATGTTTGCATCCAGTGCCTGAAAGAGTGGATTATCGAAACTACAGCTATGGCGACGATTGGTGGCTTGTCTGGTATCTGCAAATGTTCTAGGTCCCCGTGGTTTACGAATGGACGAGGTCAGAACGACGTTGGTCACATAACATTTATTTTTTTACAAGGGTTTTACAGTTAACTTAAAAATAAATTTATATTAATTTATAGTTCTATAAACTAGTTTTCACAGAGCTTGGTTTTTACCAAACTGTTGAAAATGAATTACAGTTTTATAAATAAGTACTCACTAAAAATATTTTTTTTAACATTTTTCGAGTTCGCCTTGCAGTCCTTAAAGGTTGTCTTGTTGAGCTATGTTTTTCGTCAATCTACTTGGAAGTTGTGAACGACTTATAGTCTTATAACATGCTCTTTGCTGGAAATGATTTTCTTGCACATTTTGATAATCGCTAAACCTTTTGCTCGGTTTTTTGCTTCCTTTCTCGGGAAACAATTAAAAACGTTCTCTTTTATGTGTCAAAAATAAGACTTTGACTTTTACTTTTTCATTCTATAAAAAATATTAGGTTTCGTGGTTCTGTTAAGTGTTCACGAATTCAGTGTTATATCCGTATCACAAACATTTTGTGACGTCAACAACTTGAAGATGAAACCGCCACCTACTGCCTCTTTCGTGAAAAACAGACCGAGCAAAAGAACCTCCTCCTCCATTTTACGTTAATCACGTTGCCCCGTTGTCACTAAAACACCGCTAAAACCTTTGTCGCCCAAACTCACCCCTTCGTCTTCGTGGGAGGGAAGCAACCTCCCCCCTCCCCCCTCCCCCCGCTAGCCATGACAGCCTCACCAGCATGCGAAGCCCTTTCACCAATAAACGAAGCACTAAGCAAGCACAATTCTGCCAAGCAGGAGATGCTATGGTTTGACCTCGTCGAGCCCGCCGACGAGTGCCATAGGGGGTTCAAGCCGCCAAAAAAACACAACAAAGCAACTTCCGGGGCAAAAAAAACAGGGGGAGGAAGGGGTCGTGTCCATCCTGCTTGTCGCGCGCCTCCTCGACGTTCATCTCACTACCACCATCTCCCCAGTTCCGGCCTCCAGGGATCATTTGCCATGCCCACCCAAACGCCACATCCAAATGCCAGCAAAGACGAGCCGGCGGCGCGGCGCTTCCGGTCGCGGCGCTCGTCCAAGCTAGCCCATCGATCAGGTAGGTTTGATTTTATTTTTGTATCGGCGTAATTTTGTTTTTCGTTTTTTGTGTGATCGATTCTGTGCCTGACTTTTTGGTTCGTTGGAATTTGGGTGTTATTGTAATTGCTCTTGCTAGCTTGGGGTTTCCCGGGGGGCAGGGCTGGGAGATGGTAAGGAGAGGGGAACAGAGGGAAGCACAAGGGGAGGTGGTGACGTGGAGAGGTACCTGTTTGTCTTGTCTTTTGTGTTAACGATACAGTCTTAGTTCTCCTCCATCTCCTCCATCTTATCCTCCTCCTTTTTTTGCGTGTTCCTGACACTCACCTTTCTAATACCGTGCGACGTTGGTTGTAACATGTGATTCATTAAAATAGTACATTATTTTCTAAGTAGTACTTTTATCGTTCGAGAAACTCGAAAGGTATACACGGCTGACGAAAGAAGATGCTCATTATATATTAACGATAAGAGTCCCTGTTCAAAACGAAAAGTTCAATTACTGAAGTCGGATACATCCTTAGTAAACTGACACACATTCAGACAGTATGAACGTAGCGTATCGAAGGTTTCCCCTTGTGAGGGACACATATGACTGACCCGAAAAAGGTCTTCGTTGAGGTTTCAAAGGGTGCATAGGAGTGACAAGAATAACTCATTTAAAGTTTAATTGAATACAAGTAGGATGACTAGGATACATCCGAATCACATGTTTCGATATCCATAGTACACAAGTTGGCAAGTTTAATAATAATACTGGGATATATCTGAATCAAATATTTCATTATTCAGATGGAGAAAATCCGTTATTTATCAACCGTGCGTCATTCATTAAATATGATCCTTCACTCAATCAAAAGGTTGAGCTTATGATCATAGCCCGGATCACCCTCCGAGGGAAAATTAACCAATATGTTATCATTCCAAGAACAATTATAGCTTACTAGACATTTCTTAAAACAAAAGGACGTCGGACGGAGTGAAGTGGTGGGCAACATTATGTAGAGATGTTATCATTTGCCGCTTGTCGGGTTCGACCTCGCAACCATGAACTTGTAACATCCCTACCCAATGCTGCCCACCACTCCGCCACTGTCCTCGCCGAGATCAAATGATGTATGTTAACAAATAAAAGTGCACCCTCGGGAACCTGTTAAGAACTGTAGTAACCATCACTCTTAAATTTCAACTAGATAGCAGATACATGTATGTTATCACTTTACCAAACATTTCTCAAAACAAACGGGCATCGTACGGAGTAAAGTGGTGGGGAGCATATTATGTAGAGACGTTATTATCTGAGGATTGGGCATTAGATAAGGCCAAACGAATGCGTAGGATACATCCGAATCAAACTGTGTACAGATTATCAGATGCTGAAGTGACCAAGGACCTTATAATTATTTTGAAAGATCTCACTGGATTTTGAAGACAATTGACAACTCATAAGAACTAGATTGAAAAGCGAAGACAAATTAAAAACAGAGTGGAACACCCAGCCTACATAAGCAAGCACACAATCATTCTCGAGACAAATGAGTACGCCGTAAAAACTGATAACAGTTATTTGGTCCAAATATTGTGAGTTCGTAACAGTTACCTCAAAAGTTTCCATTAACCAAAGAGTTGGCAACGCTATCCAAATCAAGAACACCCACCACGCCATGATATGCGAACTAAACCTTACAAAACTGAGTCCCACGTTCTACACAACCAAACAGTTTGCAAGGCGAGGACGCAAGATGAATCAGAAACCCTCAGTACTTTACAGTGTGAAAATTTCAACTAATCGGACATTCAAATACAAGACTTTGAAAATGTCGAGATTTATCTCTGAAAAAACCTATACTATGAAAACATTCATAAATCCGACATCCTGACGGAACTCTAAAAACGTAAGACTTATTACCAAAGTGTCCCGAACTTGAAATCTTCAAAAGAAGTCTCTTCGCAAAGCGTTCATCAGCGGTTCCCATGTTGAATCGTCCACAACGCAAGCCGAGATAGGAGGTTGAGGCAGACCTTCGAACCCCGTAATGGAAACCGAGGAACCTTGAACGTCTCCCCCAGCCATGACAACAGCACGTCTCAAGGACACAAGAACATCTGCAGCTTGCAGATAAGCTGCTGTAAAATCTCTCAGCATCCAGTTTCCCCCTTGACGCTCTTGTATTTGCTTGTCATAGCAGCATCCTTATTCTCTGGTTCGGATGCATCCGAACGACAACCGACCATGAGCTAGGGTCCGCACTCGTGGCTTTCGTTCATACTTTACAGTGTGCAAAGTGGTGAAAAGTAAAAATAATCAGAAAATGCCTATACTATGAAAATGTTCACAAATCCGACATAATGACACAAAACTCTTCAAACGTAAGACTGGTCACCAAAAGTCTTAAAAAGTTGAAGTCTTCAGAAGAAGCCTCTCCGCAGAGCGTTCACTATCGGTTCCCATGTCGAACCGTCCACCATGCAAGTCGGGATTGGAGGTTGAGGTAGACCTTCAAACTCCGTAATGGCAAACGAGAAACCCTCAATGTCACCCCCTGCTCCGAGCACAGCACGTCTCAAGGCGAAAAGAACTTCTGAAGCTTTTAGATAAGCTCTTGTAAAATCTCCTCGCATCCAATTTTCTCCCCGACGCTCATATATTCGCATGTCGAAAACGTTCAGATCAGTAAACCTCACCATGATGACAAACATTGTCCGTCCACCCGCTACGATCCTGAAGATTCTCTCATATTGAAAAGGAAACGCTCCTTCCTTTGTGAAGATGGTAAGTCGTTCAGGCATTTTTATTTCAATGAAGCCCGAATTCTCAGCCATGTTTTCGAAGTACGTCGAAAGAGGAAAGTCTGCACACTGCAAAAGACAAAAGTCACAATAAAAGCGTTACGTCATGGTCAGGATCGAAAGTCCGAGGTCATGCTACGACGACCAAAACGCCCCCACACTCAATGTCGAAAATTGATGAAGAACTCTTGTTGATTTGAAGCGCGTAACCCAGAGAGCAAAAATCATTAAGCGATGTATTTCATGGAGTCAAGCGTGGTGTGCACAGGCCAGCATGGCAATACGTTCTCCTCACGAAAAGACGACAACCATCACACTCCCGATGAGGTAGTCTCCTGCCCGCTCCCTTCTCCGGAAACGCTTTGTGTTTGAGCGCCAATGCCGTTTTCTAGGGCGGGAGTTGCATTTTTTCTTACTTTCAGAGGAATCACAAGACCGGTGGTAAACGTTTTGGAGGACTCGCAGACATTCGTCTTCGTTTGTCTAATCCAAGAAAACACAATGGTTGTGACATGTCGATACTCTTTCTCGTGCCCTGGAACTTTTTTCCACTTTTTTTCCCAAGCGTCGACATACAATTCTCTTAGTGTGCTCGCTTTTCCGATTGGAACCCAGTACTCCACTTTGAATTGGTTGTAAGTTGGCGAATCTTCGTTCTTGTCAACTTCACTGCGAACCTGGGCAACCCAAAAAGGCACTCCTTGATGCATGTCCTCGTCTGATGGTTGCATAATGACAAAACTGTCGACATGCACATCTTCGAAAGAATCAAAGCTGGCCTTAGGCTTGTCCCTCTGAAGACCCACGAATAGAGGTTCTCTCCATAATTCGGATGCATCCGAATCAGAGCAAGAACTCCTGTCTTTAACGACATGGGTGGCCTTTGGCCAGAAATCGGTGATGGGTGCCGAAGGCACACCATTGTCAATAATATCCCCCGCGTGTTTGACGTGATCTTTCCAAAACCGAAAAACCCTATYTATTCTAGTCACCTCTTCGTCTCGGAAAGTCATCCAAGTTTTTTTTTTTTTTTTTTCATAGACTTCCAAAAACCTCTTTACACGCTCCAAACCGTTTTTGTAATCGTCGAGGAACGCCGGTTGGACCGGCAGAGGATCGAAAGGTTGCTGCGGACCAGCATAACCACCATTGTCTGTTTGTTTGAACAAGTAAAGCGGACCATCCTCGGGCAACCACTTAGCGTCTGTGCAGTACTCTTTATAGGACATGGCGGGATTATCACCTATCATGTAGAATTTTAGCAAATGAGGCTTCGAAATCCCTGTCATGCGCTTTGAAACATGCGGGCAAATAAGACCTCTCCAGTCTGCTATCCTATCAAGAAAAATACACCGTGGAGAAGTCTTATGAGACCACTCTAGCAAAAGGAACAACTCATCCATTGTGTAGGCATCATTATCTTTGAGTTTCTTGGAGAAAACATTAAAAGTGGCATCGACGTCTGTGTGCGTGTGTCCAAAGATCATAAAACCAATTTATATTTCCTTGAAAATCCCGAACTTCACAAGAAGTGYTGCCAATGCGCAGATGAATCTATTGTTGTTTTCTTTGAAGCAGTTGTCAGCTTGAATACGAAGGAACGGCGGTAGAGGTTTCCCACTGGATTGGATCTCCGTAAGAGTCCGCATCAAACACGTCGCCGTACTGCTGGGGCCGTGTGTGTAGTAAGRAAAATATGTGTAAACATATATAGACGGATCCCGGCCATGGACCAGAACGGTCGTGAGACCAGTCTTCATCATCCTCTCGTGGTGCAAGTCCTTCGAGTAGTTAGTCTATCCTATATGCGGTATGACAGTTTTCTTTTGATCCATGCCGTCGATAATAATGCACAGACACTCGGCCTGCCGCAAGATGGAATCCATTTTGCAGCGGCTATAGTCAAGCATGTGGTTGACTTGCAACTCTTGATGTTTCCGCATCCTATCTTTGGATTTCTTACGGTCCCTCTCGTACTTCAACTTAGCGATGCACTGCTTGTAGAATATACATTTTGCGCACTTCGTGAATGTGTTGGACATAGTTAAACTCACGTGCCAGAAGTGCTTACTCCACATAGCGTAGAAAGTCGACTTCGACACAACTTTCGAGTGGCACATCAAAAGATCAGAGCGCAATGATTCATAAATAGCTCGTTTTGTGAATGTCGTAGGAATCCTACGACGAGGACGACAAACTCCGTCTTTCCAGACCATGTCATTCGGCATACTATCGTCGTGGTCGTCGATGAATCGTTTCAACAGTGCAAGCATCGTGACGACTTTTTTGGATGGTTTAGACAACCCCGAGTGCCCATGCTCCCTAACGACAACACCGTTATCGTACATCCTTTTCTAGACATAGAAGGTGTTACGAGAAATGTCGAGAATGTTACAGTATGCCTGCACGCACATCTTCCGTTTGCAAGCTACAGGCCTGACCCGCTCAGCACCACCTTCCATAACCGTGAAGTCATGTATGCTTTGCAACCACCACTTCGTCCTTTCCGTGAAACTTTTGGAGTAGAATGCCTCCTGCACCGGCCTGATATCTTCAGCTGTCAGTTCAGCGCAACACTTCCGCCTACAACAGAGCATCCCTCGCACTGCCTGAAGTGACTGCATCCTGAGTTTGCCCATAGCTCGTCGATGCTGTGACTTTTTGGCCGGTTCTCTATTTGCCATAGAATAGGGTCTTCTTTCAYCGGGCATAGGCRCCGGCAAAATGTACCGTAAGTGGCGGTCCTCTTCGGAGAGACAGCGTGAGCTCTGACTATCTCGTGAATAACAGTACTCAGTGATTTCATATGTGGACGGTCCTTGACTCTCCTGGCACTGCGGAGGGGTAGACGAGGAAACCATATCACCCCCATCGACAACTCCTAAGGATGAACCAGCAGTAGTGCAGTTGTTCGCACTATACACATACTCCGTCCCACTATAACTACAGTCACCGAGATTCCCCTTGGGTATGAAGCTCGACATCCCATCGTCGGTCATTTCAGAACATGCTGAAGAGACTCGGGATGTACAATCGACAYTAAAAAACGGGCCCCCACTTCCAGTGTTTATGTGGTCTTCGAGCACGTCACAACAAATGTACGAATGCSCGGTGGAGGTGGACAACTGTGTTCTCTTCCGTCGATGCTGAGTGTTTGAGTCAGGTGACCGTTTTCCAGAGGAATCACATGGCTCGAGTCGAGAAGAAGTACTATCAGCACTGCTCGGAACTCCAACGCCCATAACCAATCTCTTCCCAACGAATCCCTGCCGAAAACGTAACGGAAGGCAAGCTGGCATGGGAGGGAAGTCTTGATCGACCGTCGTCGTATCACACC
>BFEA01000377.1:23179-38522 GCA_003427395.1 Chara braunii
CAGGGCCGGGGTTGTTTTTGCGGGGGCGGGGGTCGGGTAGCCCCGCGGCGGGGTTCCGGGGTTGAAACCCCTACCCCGGCTTGGGCCCCGGGGATCCCCGCATGACAACGCTGGTTGGGACAGACCCAAGTCTTTTCACTTCGGTACCTAACGCACTGTCCGTGAGATTTGACTGTATGACACTGACTACACTGTACCCATAAAAGAAAACTGGGCCCTCCCGGATGTGACCCTTCTTGATCCGGGGTCATAGGCAAGGTACAAAAGAAACAAGGGCTGAGATGTGTTTCAGGGGACGAGTTGGGGCTAGACGAGAGAGCGAGGGAGTTGGATGAGGGCAAAGAGATTGCGTCGTCCATCTCCGACGAAACCTCCATTCCGGATTCAGGCGTTGTTCTTGCGCAGCACGTGTAGCTCCCCGTAGTGCGGTTTCGTAGTCGTGGCTTCTGGCCTCCACGGAATAAGTCGCTCGTTGGCGGGACACTTGTTGGGCGGCAGGAGGCGTGTCAATCCATTGGCGTTGCCATGCTGCCGTGTGGCATGGTGGCGGATGTCGAAGTCATAGTCTTGCAGACGCACCGCCCACCTGCCCAGCGTCCCCGTGTAGTCCGTGTTGTTGCGTAGGGACAACAGCGGCTGATGATCCGTTACCGACACGAATTTCTGACCGTAAAGATACAGTCGAAAATGCTAGATCCCCCATACCACCGCTAGGCATTCACCTTTGCACGCTTCGTCATTACCCTACGCCTGGCTCTGCGTCTTGGACGCATACTCAATGACATGCTCCCTTCCGTCCTTCCCGTGCTGAGTCAGCACCGCCGATATCGCCTGAGGCTGCCTGTCTGTGTACAGTGCGAATGGTCTCGTCGGGTCGGGGCGCGCCAACACAGGAGCAGATGTCAGAGCCTCCTTTAGCGCCTGAAACGCCGCTTCACATTCCGGCGTCCAGATAAGTTATTCCTCTTTCTTCAGCAGGTTCGTGAGGGGCTTTGCTATGTCGGCGAACCCCTTGATGAAGCGTCGGTAATAGGATGTCAGCCTTAGAAAAGCCCGAACCTGGGTGAGTGTGACCGACGCCGAGGCTTCTTGAACTGCTGCCACCTTCCTCGGATCCGGTTTTAGTCCATCGACCATGACGATGTACCCCAAGAATGAGATCTCCGACAAGAAGAACTCGCTTTTCTCCAAGGCCACTTTGAACCCCGCATCTTTCAGTGCATGCAAACCCCACTCAATGTGTTCCACGTGGTACTCGTGTGTTTTTGAAAAGACCAAAATATCATCCATGTACACAATCACGTAGAAATTGATCAGGGGCTGGGTTAGTCGGGTTTTGTTAACGAACTCAGCGAAGGCCATATTCATGGCCCGCTGAAACGTTGCAGGGGCTTTACAAATTCCCATGGGACACCGTACCCATTGCCACGTGCCCTCAAATAGGACAAAAGCGGTTTTGGGTCGGTCCTCCGGTCGGACTGCGACGTGGTGAAAACCGTGTCGGATATCGAACTTGGAAAAGACTCGAGCGGCCCCGATAGCATCTAACAAATCATCAATTTGCAGCAAGGGATACACATCTTTGGTAGTGATGGCGTTCAATTTCCGGTAGTCGATACATACCCGGACCGAACCATTTCGTTTTGGCACGAGGACCACGGGAAAAGACCACGGTCCCAGCGATGGTTCGACCCACCTCAACCGCTCGAATTCCCGTACCCTTTCCAAAGCCAGCTATCTTTCTTTAAGGGAATATCGGTACGGTCGACAATGTATCGGGACGTGATCCCCGGTATCAATCGCATGCTATATCAAAAGGGTTAGCCCTATGTCGTGGTCCTGAATACTGACGGCCTCAGGATAGGCCCGTATAACCGTCAGGAGGAGGCGTCTGTATTCATCCGGAATATGGGTTGGTAACTGAACTTCCACGGTTCCCCCAGGAAGGGAGACTGTCGTCGTAACCGTGGGGACCGCCGCGCTGGCATCGGGCGAGGCCCCAAACAAGGAGTTGTCGGTTTTCGCCGAAAGGACAGTCGCAATGAGTTGACTGTCCGCCGGACTCATCGGCTTGCTTTCTATGTCACTGTCACTATCCAGTTCGGGTTCGGCCGAGGGTTCTACCAAAAAGGTCTGCGCCAGTTCCCTCTGTCCCCACCGATACTCCCTTGTTCAGGGTTGAAGCGACACCCCCTCTTTCAGGAGTATCGCGGCTTTTTCATTCGTGAGTAGGGGCCGTGGGGGTCGAAAAGATAAATCGCACAGCCCCCTCAGCTCGGTAAATCTTTCAGGTAGGGGGTCCGTCCTGAGATATAAGGACGCATGGGGTTCTGAAAGGGTAGCTATTTGGGACACCCTCAGCAGGGGTTCCCCCTGCACCACGGAGGAGAACGCGTGCGACCGGTTGGACTCGCTCCGAACTATTTTCAAAGGTTATCGCCGCCAAGAATGGCACCACCGATCTCGAACTCGGATCGGATATCGGTCGGGTACATCAGCCTCGTCAGTTTCCGTCGAGGGTTCATTTTCGCCTGGTGACAGGCGTCGGATCATGTTGATTTGATGGACTTTCGTGGTGAGGCGAGGCGGCGGCTGGGTGCGCATGCCCACCGCCAGCCTTATTGGTATCGTTTGGGGTTTGGGATGGGCCGATGTGAGCACCACCTTACAGCTGTCAAAGTGCATTCAACACGTTATTCGTTAAAATAGGACATTATACTGTGTCCTCTTCCTAAACATTAATTTTTGGCTGCAGCCTAAGCAACGTAGGCATGCCCATCCAGGGCTTAACCACATGCAGAAGCGTGTTGAGATCCATACTTGTGAAACTTCGTAAATGAAATCCTAAATGTGGAAGTGTTTTTGGGATCCTTACTTGTTGAACTTCAAAAACGTGTTGGTGATCCTGTGGGGAAGTGTGTTAGGATCCATACTAGTCAAACTTCATAAACGAACAACGATTGGCACGCCAAACGGAACCCTGTGTGGAAGTGTGTCGGTATCCTTACTTGTCAAACTTCTATTTCATAAATGTGACGAAAGATACAGTAACTATATTGTGACACTGTCCTCTTTCTTATGAATTCATTTTTGACTGCAGTGTTTGTACATGGGCATGCCGACCCACTCGCCCCAAATGCGAAAGTTTGCTGACATCCATAGTTGTTGAACTTCGTAAACAAAATTAGCAATGTAATTAGATAGAATTGGAGAGTATAATTCACAAAGTTATACATGCAGGTTCATCGTCTTGTTGAAGACGGTTGTTTAGATGTATGATGAGATCTGGACTTGTTTTTATAAGACTTGTGACCCTGGCAATGGGCGGGAGTGTGCCGAGATCCATAGTTGTTAAACTCAAAGCTTACGTATGTGATGAGCAAGGTGTCCTGATTGAACCGTTGTTGGTCAATACATGAAATTTTCGTTTACTACGTTATCCCTAAGTCCGAATCTCTTCAACATCGAAACAATCGTCTCAGGTGAGACGACGGGTGTGCTTGCATAAGTCCGAATCTCTTCAACATCCAAACAATTCGTCTCGGGTGAGACGATGGGTGTGTTTGCGTAAATTTCGCATATAGGCACGCTCATCATCTCGCTCGACATGAGGGCACCGAGATTCATACTTGTTTACAGTTGTGATGGGCAAGGTGTATTTCAATAACCACTTAATTTCGATATTCTATGTACAAGTGTAGAACTTTAAATTGTGCTCATTCACGATGAATATCCGCATTTTAAATAATCATGCAAAGAAGGTTTGGGCATCCACTGACCAATTTCACATAAGATGAGATTTCTCATTCATCCACCAACCAGTTTCACAATCATGTTTACACTTCCAGTTGAACAGAATTCGAAACATGGAACACAATACTTCAAGTTGAACAGAATTCGGAACATGAAACATTACGTGACAAAGATTACAAAGCTCATACATGACGCACGACATGCAATGAGCTTGCCGTAGACGATGCAAACTCGGAACGATAAAAGAAAGCAATGCCTCTGGCAGAAGGACAATTGAATAATATCTCGATTTACTAAATTTAATGATCAATGAATGAAACACCTGAAAAAAAAGTTTCGAAGTCAATCAAAGTCATCAAGAGAACGATGTTCTAAGATACATGATGCTAATTGTCATCTAAGAAGCGGAATATCTTTACAAGAGAACCGAAAAGGCGGTCAATCTCCACGTTGCAACAACGTCGCATACATCAACATGAACACACCACAATTTGCTCCATCCACTTGTCTCGGAACTCCGTCCACCACAACATTTCCCACTATGGAGTTCCAATTCCTACCCGACCGCCTATGTGATGTTTGACGTTCCAAATATTGCACAGTCAACCCGAAAACACTAAGGTAAATACTAGAATCAGCTACAATGTGAGGAAAAAAATCAAAAATTTCCAGAACATCATCTCTCATGTTGATGGAAAGGAGGATCCAGTGATCATCATCTTTGTGGATAGGAACAAAAATAATATCGTAACGAAGCAAATCTACGTTGTTAGCCCTCCTCTGCACCCCACCGTGTCCTTGAAGTCGCAGTTTACTGAAGACTTGAAAGCCTGACGAGATGTCACGTGACCCACATGCGGTCGACCCCAACAACGCCATATAGAAATTGACCACCTCATCATTCACCCTGCCGCCGACATGCAAGAGGGTGAGGAGATCTTTTGCTGCAATCCGAAATAGAGAGACTTCGGCAGCGACGAAGCGAGGGCAGCTGTCACGGAAGATGCGACGTTGGCAGTTTCGTCGACGTCAGGCGTTGCGAGGGCAGCTGCCACGGAAGATGCGACGTTGGCAGTTTTGTCGACGCCAGGCATTGCAGACGGACGGGCAGACACGTTGTGGTCGCCGAGGATACCTTCGATAACTTCGTCGATGCTTATACGCCGACTTGTTTTAGACGGGCTAATAGCGACGGAAGCCTCATCGAACCGGTGTTGCAAGTCGACAGCAGAGGTTAGTGGCCAGACCGCATAATCTTCAGGCTCTGCGGAAAGGCTGTTGACCACCTGTGTCTCCATCTCTATTGCCGTGGCATCGTCGTCGACATCATCCTCGTGATGCTCTACGTACAGTTGTCAGAACTCGTCAGACGACTCTCCAGATCCAACATCGTCCTCACTGTGTTCCACTTCGTCTTCTCCAGACCCGGCACCCTCCCTTCCTTCAAACAAATCAATTAGCTCCGTTTCTCCCGCTTCCTCCCCTTTCACCTCTTCTTCCCCTTCTTCCTCCCCTTCTTGCGCTCCCTTTTGTTCCTCCATTTTCTCCCCTACGTCCCTTCCACGAAACTCGTCCCCTTCCGTGGTACCCGCGCTGAATCCTGAGGACCGCCCTTCCGTCCCCGTGCACGCTGCCCCTCTCAACGGCACGACAATCCTTGGCCGACAAACCCCGCTCGAAGAAGTTTGGCTCTCGGCGGACTTCGTGGTCTCCGTGTCGCCGGACCTTGCACTTGCAGCCTCCCGCTGCAATCCTTGCAGTCGTCGCTCCCGCTCAGGCGACACCTTTCCGACGTCTCCGTCCCGCGCCGCGATGCTGCCAATTTCTCGATCCTTGCTTGGCTCCCCCGACCCCGAGCAGCTTCGCATTCCGGACCGCTCTGGCGGCTCCTCACCCGACGTAGTTCGGATCCCGGCGGACTTCGGCTTTCCGCCCGAGCGACTGCCCAGAGCAACCAAGGCTGCCAACGTCTCCCTCGCTGAGCCCATGGACGAAGTCGGGGGGTCGGCGGAGTGTGTCGTATGCTCGGGCCGGGTGCCTGTCGACGGAGCCTGGCCGATGGCAAAACCCGCCACCCCGGCGCTGCCTCCCGGTGTCATGTTGCGGCCGTGAGACCCTCTCTCCCCCATAGACGGGATTCCTTTGCCACCCCCCACGCCGCCACCCCCATCCCCTCCGCTTCCAGGTGACCACCCCCCCCCGGAACCATCGTCCGACCCACTGGGAGGCGGCACTTTCCAGTCCACCACGCCCTTCGACGGACTCGTGTCGAGCTCGTAGTAGTCCTCCGTCAATTCCAACTAGCACTTGTCCTAAAGCTCGTCGAACAGTCGACCGGCAGTGGAAATGAGGGATAGGTCGCCGGGTGCTAAAGTGTTATTTTCGACCGTCACTTTCTGGAGGACCGATATCCTCGCGAGGTGCAGGAAGTTGGATTTCGACTCGCGTGGGATTGCAACGGCCATGACCCACTCGCCCTTTCGTATCGCTGGTTGGATGACTTCCGGATGCCAAACCATGTCACGGCCCCAGTCCAACTTAGGTGAATGACGTTGAGATGTTGTCATCCTTCCAAGACGGATGATCGGGTGGGATGTCGGACCCGGGACGCAAAGCGGGCGGGGGGACGGCCAGAGCTCTAAGTCTCTCCAGCAACTTCATTGGCATGGTGCCCGGCGCCGGTTTGGCCAATGGTGACACAAGGGCTGCAACGCTTGGTGACGGACCGGCCGACGAGGACCCTCAGCCGTGGTACGCCGGAGGCGGGTCGTACTGCAGGTCGATGCTCTCCGTGTCGCTCTCCTCCTCCTTCACGTTGGCGGCAAACTCCACACCTATGGCTTCCTCGTCACAAGTGGAGATCAGGGAAGCGTAACTAGCTAACTTCAACTGCTCCTCGGACTCCACGAAGTACAGCGACTGCAACCTTTCGATAAACGTCTTCGCGTTCATGCGGGAGGCGAAGTGGTAGTTGTTGAGCAGTGCCAACATGTGGTCCTTCCGGCGGACGTACTCGGCGTCAGTGTCCCTCCTCGGACGCATTTGAAGGAACAAGAAATCATATATCTTGTTCCTCTTCCTCTCGCTCAACTTGAACCACATATCCGTCTTGTTGCTCCACACCTTATCCCGTGTTGGCCTCACGACCATGAACTCACAATTGTGCCCACCCGAATTGACCTCGCTTTTCACCACCTGCATCGTGAATTGCAAGAGGTCGGAGTTCCCTTCCTTTGCAACAACGTGCCGACCGGCCTTCAGAAGCTCCCAGACGCTTCGCGCGTGCGGTTTCCCAAGGAACATGACACCCTCTCCTTTTTTGCCAAAAAAATCAAGAAGACCGACGAATTGTGTCGAATTGCGTTCCATATCCCCGTAGACGCTGCCCTGTCGTTCCGGCGCCACCAGCGACCAGTCGCAAGGCGTGAAAGGAATCTCGGACACATCCGTTTGGGTGACCCTCTGAGGCAATCGCACCGCAACAGCGACACCCCTGGGCAGGTTTCCCTCGTAGACCATGTACATGTTGACGCGCAGATCGTCACCCTTAAAGAGGATGTACATGCGGTCTTCCTCCGTATACAAATTGTTCCCAACGGGGAAGCTTTTTTTTTGCTGCACTCTCCGCACCCACTTCCCTTCCAACAGCTTGACGAAAGAAAGATGGTGCATGCTGGCGAAAAACGACAGGTTGTGCTGCCGCGGCACGAAAACAACGAGAGTCCAATGCGAGGGACACCACGTCTGAAGATAGGAATTCGAAGTCTCCCACGCTTGGGGCTTCCACAGTTTGAGGTCAACCGGCTCGCACAGATCGAGGACGAACGTGTGGCTCATTGTGACAGTCACTGTCTCCTTCAGCTCTGAGCCCCTGATGTCCGCCTCTAAAGGGTCGTTGGCGAACGGCGCGATGGATGTCACGTCCCCCGTGTCTTTCCATTTAATGTGAACAATGTCTTTGACAAGTGCAACTTCCCGGCTCTTCAGTCTGCTTCCATTCAACACGGAGAGGACCTTGTTTCTCCAGTCGATGGACAACTTCTTGTGGCCCGCCAACTTCTCCGTCACCTCAATCGAGTAGTCCTGGTCGCAACCCATGTACGACGGGCAGTCCTTGAACAACGCCGAGTCGAAAACGTGTTTCCTGCTGTTATCCCACAACTCGTCATCCAATCCCTGACCTTCAAACTTCTTGAACACGGCAGACCTCGATTTCAGGAAAGGGTACCTTTGGATCCAGTCCGCGTCCGGCCTCTTCTCGTGCTTGAATTGGTAGTAATTCCACATCTGGACCAACACGCGGTCACACTTCACCAATTGCACCATGTCCTGCACGCTGAGTTTTCCCAACTTCGCCAATGACGGGGATCCGACCTGGACCTAAACGACCTCGCAAGCAAGCACCTTCTTTAGAATGCGACACTTCTCATTGACCGTGAGTGATTCCATTGTTTTCCAACAATGCGCATTTGGGTCTGGCACTTGCACGAACCAATCGCCCTCCTCTTTCTCCTTTTTGCCTTTCTTATTCGGCGAGTCCACGGGGACGTTGTACACCACCTCCGTTCTGCCCAATTTGTCGTTGTGGATGTAGGCGGCCCTAGGCTTGACGTTTTTGACCTTCTTCTTTTCGACGATCCACTTCGCCCTGTCGTGGCTCAACAATCTGCCGTCTCCCAGTTGTCAAAAAATTCCATGGCCAGTTTCCAGACATTTTCCCCGGCCATCGCGAGAGGGAAGTAAGAACGCAGGGCAGCATTTTGCTTCTTAATGGCCTCCTCTTCCTTTTGATCCGCGAGAAGCCACAAGCTGTTTTGAGGCGCCTTATGGAGCGCCGTTGTACAAAACTTACGCCAATCCCGGACCTGATCTTGTTTTCCGCTAGGGTTCCCCATCACAGCTCTTGGGCAGCCGTCATGCTTCCACTGCCACCGGATGTCTTTCATAGAAAGTTTCAACTGTCTGGGAGGTGCCTTGAGGTCCTTCTTGTTGTCCTGTGAACTAAGAAGAAAATACCCTTCGAAGTCGTCGTCAGAAAAGTAGACCATCCGTGTCGGCCACCGCTCGAAATTGTACTTCTTGGCCACCTCGCTGCCTAGCAGTGACCTGGCTGCAGCCGCATTATGCTGCCCACACACCGCGTAGTAGTAGTATTCTCCCGCCAGCTCGTCCTTCCACTCCTCCGGCTTCAGACGTTGTGACTTGGTCCCAGGAGTTGGTTTTTGAAGGCCCAGTGGTGCGAGCTTGAAGATCGATAACTCGTACGTCTGTTCTTTATTTTCGAACGCAGACCGCATTGCTTCCCTTATCATTTCCACGAGGACGGGATCCAGCGACCGCTGGTTGTAAAGATCCTCCCACTCCCCTATGTCGACGATCTGAGCCGGGCTGATCTCAAACTCCCGCCTTGTCCTGACGCCGTCTTTGTACTCTAGGAAGTACCCGGCGTCCACGTCGATGGCAGGCCGTGGGGTAGAAGGTCCCGACGCAGGCTGTTTCTGTTTCGAAGCCGGACGTTTGTTACCCCGGTGGTCCTCGTCCACCCCCCTCCCCTTCCGTTTCTCTCCCGCAGTCTTCGGGGCCTTGGTCTTCTGTTTCTTCGAAGAGCCCACGAAGTCCTCTTGACAATCTCCCCTCCTTTTTTGGGGAGTGCCCTGCGCTCCCTCCCCGCCCACGGCCTCGCCGTCCGCGCCATGGCCCTCGGCAGGCTCCAAGTCGGACCCTCACAGGACTCCCTCTTCTCCGCGATCCGCTGCGGTCTGTTGCCGGACCCTAGGTATGGATAGCACGGACCTGTCTCTTTCCCTCGATGGTGAAAACGGCGGGTGCGGTGTCGCCTCATCTTCGCTGTCGTCAAACTGACCTCTGGCATCCTCCCGCTGCACATGTGTAGCCTCCCCGGAACCCAGATCCCCCCCCTCCCCCGCTGCCCCGCTMGAYTYACAACCGCCGCACAACTGCAAAGGCATTGACAGTTCGAGGTCGGGACCAACTTCGCAAGGGACGTCGAGGGCGATGTTCTTGTCCTCCAACAACTCAAAGAACTCTCGACCCAAAACAAACCCGCCCCGCCGCCGGAGGTCGTTGTAGAACGGGGTGTTCGCAGCACCCGCTCTGAACCCCTCGAACAAACACATGTCCAGAATTGCCCCCTTGGCACTGGCAACGACGTTCCCCTTCGCACCGAAGACATTTTTCATGTAGAACCGTCGACGAGTGCCTTTCGCATTCTCCCACCGCAAGACAGCCCCCAGAACCCTACGCCGCTTGTTGGCTTCGACGAAGATCACAGGACCACACGGCTGTTGCACTGGGTTTGAAGCATCCTCACAGCACTACGCGACGAACCATTTCGACCTAGCGTGGTCGGACCACGACCTCGAGGTCGTAGACGACCGTTTTGTGGAATCCTTCCCAGATCCCATCCCGGAGGTCGCTGCAGGCTCCCCTTCGCCCCTGGACGAAGACATTGTTTGCGGACGACAACGGAAAACAAATAAAACACAAGTGAGCGTCAAGTCGCAGTCAAACTACAACGCAGGCGAAAAACACAAGAGGCACACCTTGCCCTCAAGACGCCGGTCACATGACGCCATTCGAGGACCTCGAAGTTCGGATCCCAGCGAACTTCTAACGCGAAGACCACCAATGACATCTTACCGGCAATGAGATCATTCTTCACAAGGGCACGCGCTTCATGCAGCCGTGCGTCGACCACGTTCGTGTTTTCGAAACACGGATATCGACCGGGTCGGGAATGGATGGGAGGTGATGCACAAAGCTCGCGTTGGACGGGGCAGTGTCCTCCGCTTATCATTCGGAACCCGGACAGTTTAGGACGCGAAGTTCGCCGGGATCCGTACTAAAAGATGGGGTGCAAGAGAGAGAGAGACAGCCAACCCACGCAGCCAGCGTTCCAGAACCGTGCTCGAGCGAACACACTCCGCAACAACATTTGAGCAAAACCTGAAGTCGGAGACGGGTTCTCCACGTCGCCGGGCGGGTTGTGCGAACCACAGGGTGTGTCTGTTCAAAGACAAATCAACGCACCCACCTAAACGTGAAGTTCGCCGGGATCCGAACTTCAGGACGATGCGACAGGCAGAGACGGGGTCAGAGAAACACGGTTCGTGGACTAAACCACGACCCAGAAAGGCAGCACTCGCACAAAAGGCCGGTTGAGAAGGACAAGTTCGCCGAAATCCGAACTTCTTCTGATATGCGCAGCTTGGCATTGGATGAAGCCAAGTTCGAACGCAGCAGCCGTGACAACATTTTATGAGTCCCTAGAGGGGCAGGTGTGGATCAGGGCTGGCTCGTGTCGCAATCCATGGGGGATCATCAAGACCAGCGCCTGCTCAATACACAGGCGTCACAGGAAGTTCGCCGGGATCCGAACTTTAGGAGGCTGAGAGAGAGATAAACAGAAAGTTGGGGTCCTAGCAAGGTGTCCTAGCAAGGTGTCCAAGGGATCTGCAACAAGAGGGTCCGCAAACCGGGATCTCCAACGGGTTTCAGGAAACGCGAAGCTCGCGCGAACTTGCGAAGGGGATCCCTAAGAGTTTTTTTGGCATCTCGCAACGACAGTGATCGACTGTTTGGCACATGTTGATGGTGGTTGGGCGAAAACCGATCACGACTATGTTCTGTTTCCGCGGTGCCGGGTGGCTGCCGCGGTCCGCCCGACGCCAATAACACCAAAGACAAATTAACGCAGAGGCCAGAATGCGAAGTTCGCCGAGATCCGAACTTCGTCGGGGCACGACATGGAAGGAGACGGCGTGAGAGATGGACGTCCAACATGACTTTCATCAGTCGTCGAACTGAACGACGACCAGGGATTTGCACGACAAGCGCGCGGTACCACGGCCTCTCACACTTCTCTGTTGTCCTACAAATCTGACATTTCAGGTAGCAGAACCGCATCTCGTCCCTCGCCATTCTTTTCCCTCAAACAGAAGGACCGACGACCGGTTCGGATGTGGCGACATTCGGGATCCCCTGGGACGACGTCGTGAACCGAAGCCATACAAAGCATTCAGTGACGATCCATATACGCGGATCTGCGGTTCGTCGATCGATGCACCCTCCGAAAAAACAGACATGTATCTCATCCTAACAAACACTCCCGGTCGTGCCAAGGAATTCCCTATACAGTCCTGTATGTCAGACGCTTTCTCCTCAACCTCACGCCACAACGAATAGTTTCGAACCCGACCTGCTATCACCAAATCTGGCCACCCATTCGGGGATCCCCTGGGACGACGTCGTGAACCGAAAGTCCACAGTCAGAGCCCGCACCACGCGAAAGGTGAAGTACGCCAGGGTCCTAACTTGACGATTGTCCGACGAACCGTGCACGAGAAGTTCGGATCTTAGCGGACTTCGCATTTTATGGAATCTGAAATCCGTCGGGATCCGAACTTGACGATTGTCTGAGGAGCCGTGCACGGCAGGTTCGGATCCACGGCCCAGCCGGAACATCTCCTGCCACATGCATTGCGAAAGGAGGAGAGCTCAAGTTCGTCGGGATCCGAACTTGGCGAAACCGCGCGGGAGATACACAGCCGGTGAACCCGACGATGGGACGACGAACCTTTGCACGAGAAGTACGGATCCCGACGGACTTCGCATTTTTGTGGAACAAAAGTTGTGGCAAACGCCCGGGTGCGACAAAGCTCACAGTCAGAACCCACACCATGCGAGACACGAAGTTCACCGGGTTCTGAACTTGACGAGTGTACGAGGAACCGTTCGCGAGAAGTTCGGTTCCCGATGGACTTCGCATTTTCACGAATCCAAAGTCCGTCGGGTTCCGAACTTGCCGAATGTGCGGGGAACCGGGCACGCGAGGTCCGGATCCACAGGAGGGCAGACGGGAACCTGGTGTTCGCGGGGTCCGAACTTGGCAAGACCGTGCGGGAAAGAAACAACCGGCGAACTCGGCAATTGAACGAGGAGCCGTGCGAGAGAAGTTTGGATCCCGGCGGACTTCACATTTTTTCAAATACAAAGTTGTGCCAATCCCCCGGGCGCTTGAAAGTCCGCATTCTAAACCCGCACAATGAGAAAAACAAAGTCGCCGGGGTGCGAACTTGACGTCTGTGTGAGGAACCGTGCAGGAGAAGTCCGGATCCCGGCGGACTTCGCATTATCACGGATCCGAAGTTCGCCAAGGTCCGGACTTGACGATTGTGCAAGGAATAGTTCGAGTGAGGTTCGGATCCACAGGCCAGCAGGAACCTGAAGTTCGTCGGGATCCGAACTTGGCGAAATTGCGTGGGAGATACACACCTGTCTGCCAAAATCGCCATCCAAGAATTTCTTGAAGTTCGGATCCCGGCGGGCTTCACATTTTTTTAAATAAAAAGTTGTGCCAATCCCCCGGGCGCTAGAAAGTCCGCATTCTGAACCCGTACAATGAGAAAAGCGAAGTCGCCGGGGTGCGAACTTGACGTTTGTGCGAGGAACCGTGCAGGAGAAGTTCGGATCCCGACGGACTTCGCATTATCACGAATCCGAAGTTCGCCAAGGTCCGGACTTGACGATTGTGCAAGGAATAGTTCGAGCGAGGTTCGGATCCACAGGCCAGCAGGAACTTGAAGTTCGTCGGGATCCGAACTTGGCGAAATTGCGTGGGAGATACACACCTGTCTGCCAAAATCGCCGTCCAAAAATTTCTTGAAGTTCGGATCCCGGCGGACTTCACATTTTTTCAAATAAAAAGTTATGCCAATCCCCCGGGCGCTAGAAAGTCCGCATTCTGAACCCGCACAATGAGAAAAGCGAAGTCGTCGGGGTGTGGACTTGACGTCTGTGCGAGAAACCGTGCAGGAGAAGTCCGGATCCCGGCGGACTTCGCATTATCACGAATCCGAAGTTCGCCGAGGTCCGGACTTGACGATTGTGCAAGGAACAGTGCGAGCGAGGTTCGGATCCACAGGCCATCAGGAACCTGAAGTTCGCCGGGATCCGAACTTGGCGAAATTGCGTGGGAGATACACACCTGTCTGCCAAACTCGCCGTCCAACAATTTCTTGAAGTTCGGATCCCGGCAGACTTCAAATTTTTCCACGTCCCCGACTGTGGTTGCGGAACGGGGTTGCGAAGCGTGTTCGAATAACTGCACAAGCTCGCCGGGATCCCAACTTCTTCCGGTGTTTGATTGCGCGATCAGCTCGGTTGGTATGGCCAAGGTTGCGCTGGCGGATTGGAACGGCCACGTTCCGATCACGAGGACAGTGCCAGCGACGCGTGGGGTGGTGGCTGCTCAACGTTCAGTGACCGTCAAGTGTCGATGACCCGATGTCCTCCAAAATTCGACGTCCAACGAGGTTCGACGCCCGCCAAGGTTTGATGTGGAGCTAGGTTCCATGGCCAGCATGGTTCGATGTTATGCGAGGTTCGATGTGCAACAAGATTGTGACGAAGTGTTTTTTTTTCGTTCGCAGATCAGGATCGACGTTTTTTCGAACGGTTGTGTGATTCGTTCGCGGGTTTCGATCGTGCACATGATCATTTGCCTTGAGGATTCTCTGCGATCATTCTCCACGATCAATGTGCACAGAACAGTCGATTGGTCATGAAATCTCCCAGGATCAACTGATTGATCGGCTGCTCGGTTGGCGGTTGGTGTGGTGGTTGATCAACCAGTCGAGCAATCGCCAACAGAGCGGTCGATCAATCAGTTGATCCTGGCAGATTTCCTGGCCAATCGACTATTCGGTCGAGGACTATCAGGTGGTTAGATAAACAGGTCGCTCGCCAACGGGTTGATCGCGCACACGCAGACGCACAGAAACACGCACACGCACATTGCCTGGCCATTGAGACGATCGAAACACACAAGCGACGACATCCTCGGTGCAGCACACACGATCAATCGTCCGATCGCAAGTAATCTATTGCCGTTTCGCGATTGGTCGGTTGGATGCGTTTGCGATCCCGACGTTGTCGCCTCGTGCATTGGTTAATCATCCATTGGGCAGATCAGCGGCGATGTTGTTGGGGCGGCAAACAGCATCTATCACCTGATCATGCATTGTTGTGTTTCGTGATGGGTTGGTTCATCACGTGTGTGGTGTATATATTGTCATGGATCTGATCGATCATCCGATCACGAGTGCTCAGAACACACGAGTGATAACGTCGACATGGCAGACACAATCAATCATCCGATCACGAGTGATCTCATCGTGTTTCGCGATTGGTCGATGGATGTGTTCGCTGTATCGACATTGCCACCGCGTGTTCCGATTGATCATCCATTGGGCAGATCGACGGACATGACATTGGGACAGCACACAGGATCAATCGAGTGTGGCAAGTGCTCAAGATGAGGTTGTGTTTCGTGATTGGTTGCCACGTGTTCGATCCGAGCTTCCGTGATTCGCCAGTTGAGTACAACATGTGCGCAATCGTTTTTGATACTTTCCTCACACATCCCCACTCACGCGCTGTTCGTTTCCGATTGCAGCAGAAGCAGAATCGAAGTGCGAACCATGTCATTCATCCCTGACCGCGCACGTTCGCGCGCATCTCCCCACGTTCAATGTGCGCGAACACACACACACGCGAACAAATATGCACA
>BFEA01000377.1:47223-66801 GCA_003427395.1 Chara braunii
TAGCCCACCCTCAATCGTGAATCATGGACTGTATGTATTGACCCTGGATAATCTTCTAGGCCCTGTGTTGTATGATAATCTGAGAGCAAACAATCCTCTGTTCCCTCGTATGTCCCTGGAGCCCGTTCCGGCCCTGCGGTAAAGTGTTAGACCACTACGTCCTGACACTCCCGACATCCCGTACTAAGGAACTGCTATGCCAGCCTCAATCCTTTGGCCACGTACTAAGAGGACGACCAGCCCTAAGTTACAGGCTGGTATCGAACACAGGACCTTATGTGAATCGTGCAAATGACCAAACCTTTTTTTTTTTTTTTTTTTTTACTTACAAAAACACGCCCTTGCCGGTGTTAGTGCTGCTGATAAGAGCAGACAGCACTAACACCTGGAGGGAGGCTCCATGTATTGGTGGGGAGCATCACCTGCTCGAAAACGGATCCAGCGTCCCATTTACAGAAATAGAGAATGTTTGAGAACAGTGAGAATAGTGATTAAGAGGTCTGCCAGCATTGATTACCCTGTTCTCAGGGGATTGACTGAGCAGCCTGAGTTACCCTAGAGGTCCAGGGGATTGACTGAGCGAGCTGCTGAAGAAAAGAGGGGGGGGCGGACCTCTTCACTCTAGCACAGGCGCCTGATATATACTCCAGCAATCTAGTCACCCTCCCTCTATTACCCACTGGAAAGCGAGTCCAGCAGTCCCACTCACTAGTCCCACCCCGGGTGTCATGCAGGATCCATTCCAAACCACTTCGTGTCCACTAGGCTGTTGGCGGGGGGGGAAAGAAATCAGGGAAATTTTCCGGGGGTTTCAATGGGATCGTTGCATCCACTTGGGTCCATTCATGAAACCGCAGCTGGTAGTTTCTTATGATCTCCTCCTGCGGTTGGTCCTCCCTAGGTGCCGTGTGTTCGCCCTTCCATTCCACCGTTCCTAGCCTTCCTCCATTTGCACCCCCCAGCCAGCATGAGCAAAAGTCCTGGATTTTTTGCTTGATGTCTTGTTGTTTGTGAAGGAGTTTGAGTTGTGCCCTGAGGTCATTCCATTTAGCTGTTATTTCGGTCTGGATCAGTTGTTGGACACACTCTGTTAGTTTGGGGCCTTCCAATCGTGCTCCCTCCATTTCGAAAGTGCATCGTCGACGCCACAGTGCCCAGATGATTGCCCGCCGCCCCATCCTGAGCATATTTTTCGTGAAATCATCCATCTGATCAGCTAGGTCTTTGGGCCAGGCCTCACACAACAAGGCCTTCCAGTCCCAAGGCCATTGGGCTGTTGTTCCCAGTTGATCCCAGACTTTATCCCACCATCTCCATAGTCAAAGTGTGCCCGGGCATTGGAGGAAAATATGTTCGATTGTTTCTGGTCTTTTCCGAGAGGGGAACGCGTTTGTGCAAAGGCGACACCATGGAAGAGCCCGACCCTGCTGCTCCAGGGACGTTCTATCAATCTGCCAGTTATTTGTCGGGAGGCACCGGTGCTCTATTTGCTATTGGAGGGATGCCTGCTTAGCTGGTTCTGCTTTGATTGATTTGAACCATCGAATTGGCCTTAGTTCCTGTTTACTTATGTTGAGATGGTTCCTCTAGCGTTCCCCCACCTGGTCACGCAGTGCCGCCTTGGGTCTAAGAAGCCTGTAGGTAGCTTTGACAGTTAGGGAGAAGAGGGAGTTTGTGAAGTGCTTGCCCTGCCCTCCTTGGACCGACCATAACCACTCCACCGGGTCCAGGGCCAGGTGGTGAAGGGGGGTGTCGGGCCGATAAGCAATCCACTGGTCGTTCTCATACAGCACCCTGATTCTATATACTGCCTCTGTTCGGTATGTTGCTTCCTGTTCCCCGGGATTTCTTTGGATAACGTTATCTTGTCCCACCGGTGAGAGTTCCAGCACCACTGTCCCGTTCCGAGGGCAGCGGACCACCCTGCCCACCCTGCCTTGCTGGTGTTTGACCGCCACCAAGTCAGATTCTTGCAAGGAGGGGCCTTTACGAAGAGTTTTCCACCAGGCTAAAGGGATCATTTCTATTAGCTTCTCTAAGGCTTCGTGTGGTCTGTGACAATAGCGCAGTTTTTTCCGTAGCTGGTCCGGATCAATCCAGTCCTTCCTGTCCTTATCCTAGATGTCTTTTATCCTTAGTATCCCTTTTTTTATCCAATTCTGCCAGGGGGAATCCGTGTAGAGGAGCATGCGGCCATTCGAGTCCACCACCCATCGATTTCCAAAGAGGGGTTGGCGTGCCACCTCCTCCCATCTTTCCGGCGTTGTCTTGTCAGGGAGGGGGAGGCTCCTCCATGTCCTGAGGAGGGAAGGCCAGAAGGGGTCGTTTCGCAAATCAACTCTGGCTGCTTGCCGGGGGCAGTCCGAGAGAGGGTCCCTTTGTTGCACTCTTGCTCGCGGGATGGGTCATTCCCTATTTTCCAGCCACGTTAGCGGGTCAATCTCTGCTGGCGTTTGTGGTGCTAGCCGGGAAATCTGTTCTAGTGCAAGCCTTCTCGAGGGGATCTCGGGATCGAAAAGGAGGCGTTCGAGCCATTGTAGGGTCAGTGCCTTAGTCTGGAAAAGGGGGTCGATGATGCCCAGGCCTCCCTTAGTTTTGGGTTGGATTATAGAGTGTCAAGCTACTCGACTGATCATATTTTGTCGTTCGTGGTCTCCCCGCCATAAGAAAGCGGCTATTTGGTGCTTTAGTGGGCGTAGAGCATTCTTGTCTAGTGCCCAAATGACTGATTTGTACCACATCGTGGCCAGCACCACGTTGTTTACAACCAGACCGCGACCAAACAGCGATGTGTGTTTGTTCCTCCAGAGGATCATTTTGGCCAAGGGGGGCGTGGTGATCTAGTCATTATTTGTTGATGGTCTTCCTTCTGCCGTCATAGAGATGCCTAGGACCCTGATGGCTTGGTGATGTATCCACCATCCCAGGGTTTTGTTTCCCCAGTTTACCCTCATGTCAGACAGGCTGCAAAAGCGGTCCATCATGTGGCGCACCTCTTCCATTGAGCCCTTGGAAGCATCCACCATTAGGGTCAGGTCATCTGCAAATAGCGAGCAGACCAGGATTGCCTCCTCCGGTATTGCTGTGACTTGGATCCTTTTAAGGTCTTTGTGGGCCCTCAGGTTAGCGGCCAATGCCTCCATGACAATTACGAACAGGTAGGGTGTTATGGGGTTGCCTTGACGGACTGATCGCTGAAGGCTAATGGGGGGGGCCAGGTTGCCGTTTATCATGACCCTCGTGGTTGTAGTCCCATGGAGGATCTGGATCCAGGGGCGGAAGTTTGTCCCAAAGTTGAGTTTCTCCAGGCGTTTGTCAAGGAAAAGTCAATCCACGTGGTCATATGCTTTCTCAAAGTCAATGAAGATGATTGTTGCATTGCTTTTCGATTGCCTAGTTAGCTTGATGATTTCATTGACTAGGAGAATATTATCCTGGATGTTTTTGCCTTGGATAAACCCAGTTTGGCCGGGGTGGATAATGTCCCTCATCATAGGGGTCATACGATTGGTCAGAGCTTTCGCTATCAGCTTATAGACCACTGTCAGGAGAGTGATGGGCCTATAATTTCGGATGTTTGTCCTTGTCCCTTTCTTGTAGAGGAGTGTTAGCACTCCCTGCCCTACTATTTCACCTGTCTGACCCGTGCTCCAGACCGCGTGGTAGTAATCCATAAGATCCTGGGACATACAAAACCACATGGCTTCCCAGAATTCTTTGGGAAGCCCATCCAGGCCCGGGGGTTTTTCTTGTTCCATTTGTTTCAGCGCCTCTCGTATCTCCTCCTTTGTTATGGGGGAGTCAAGAGTTTCCTTTTGTTGCTCCGACAGGGATTTGCATAGAGGGCGCAAAAACGCGTTTATCTCTTCTGCGCGTTGCCCTCTATCAGGGCACTGAAATTCTGAAGGGAAAAGGTCCTGATAAAAGTCTCTTGCTATTTTTGTGCATGCGGCCGTGGATGTGTGGAGAGGCCCCTGATGGTGCTTCGGGTCTTCCAAGGCCTCGATTGTTGACCTCCCTGATCTGACCTTGGCTATCGCAAAGAATTTTGCCTCCATCACACCTTCCGTATTATATTTTGAGAGCTTGCCCCGGATCCTGGCTCCTTGCCACCTATGTTCCATGTAATGCATGAGTTGATTTTCAAGGTTTTGGATGCTCTCGCTTAGCTTTGTTTGATGTTCTAGATCTTGAAGATCGTCTTCTTGCATTTGTGGTTGTCGAAGTTGGTGCTCAAGATTTAATTCTTCAGCGTGGCGACGTGCCGCGAATACCCTGGAGTATTCATTGCACTTGCGGTCTAAAAAGGCAAGGCCGTTGTTGAACCATAATATATCGTCGTTGATCAGGTCCCTCTGTGTTTTCCAAAAGGACCATACATTTTGAAGATAGTCGATGAAACGGTCGTAGGTGAGGAGAGATGTGTTGAGCTTGTAAAAGCCCTTACCTTGATCCGTTTTTTTTCCGGAATGAGAAGGTGGCTAGGCACATCGCGTGGTCCAGGCCCGGGTGCGGGCTAGGAGGGAGTATCTCTACAATTTGCAGGGCCCCTTGTAAGTCTTAAGAAGTGAGGGTCAGGTCGATGTGGGATTTCGATGCTCTGTCCGTCAAGTTGTTGTGGTAGCATGTAAAGCGACGGTCAGTCGGGTGACTTCTTCGAAAGGTATCAAACAAATTGAGGGATTGAGAGAGGTCAACAATCATTCTCTCATCGTGCTCCATGTAAGCCGGGCAGGGGGAGGGAGCCTTCCATCGATCCAACCATCTGTCTGGAGCCGCATTGAAGTCACTTGCCAGGATTGTTGGGATGGGAGTTTATCTTTTAGTGACTCTAGGAAGGTCTGTCTGGATAGCAGATCATTGGGGGCGTAGATGTTCAGGATAGTTACTACTTCCAGTTCCAACATCGCCAGAAGGTAAACCCACCTGCCCTCGATTTGGTCTGCCGCCCAGTTAAGCATTTCCACTTTAGATTCGGGGGGGAGCCATATGGCCACCCCTCCACTACCGGGCCGTGGTGCGTGGGCATGAAAGGCCTGGTGTGGCCAGAGTTCTTTGTGCGTATGATTATGGCCGGTGGTGTCCATGAGGTGGGTTTCTTCCAGGCACACGACGTCGGGCCAGTGTCTTTCGTCCACACCTTTTAGTTGGTCGAAAATGGCCTGGCGTTTCGAGACTTTTGCTGAGGCAAGACCGTTCACGTTTAATGAGCGCATGTCAAGGTCCGCCTGACGCCTGCAGAGGTTCCAAGTTTTGTCCCTCCCATAGAGCGCATCAATCACATTCATCGTTCACTGGTATTTAATGTTTGGTGTGTATGTGTGTGAATGCAGTTTGCTGTGTTTTTTTTTTTTTTTTTTTTTTTTTTTAAGCGGCAGCCAGTTCCCAGTGTCCAAGATGCTGCCCTGCCAGAGTGTGCCCTTCCTGAGTAGTCTCATCAGGAAGGATTCGATGTCTGATGCCGACCAGAGGTTCTGACTTTTATTTTCAGGATCTGCAAGTCTAGGAGGGCTTCCTCATCAAACCAGCGCAACTCTTCTGAGTTTGCCTGATTGTAGCGCAGGTAGATATCCCTGACTCAGAATCTCTCCTGTCCTTGGGAGATTACCAGGGCAGTGGTTGCTCCTCCGGGAAGGAGGCCTCGGGTCAGTTGGGAGATATCTTGCTTTCGAAGATCCAGGTTATCAGCCCAGGATGTCAGAGAGAGGAAGAAGCTTGAGCGACCTTGGAGGGAGACGCCACCGTGGACTGTGTCAGAGGGGATGGACAACCCTATTTCCCAGCCCCCGTGTGTTTGTCGGACCGGGAGAAGCATAATGCCCTTATTGGAGGAAGAAATGGGGGGGGGTGTCTCCAACAGGTGGTGAAGTTTTTGCCTCCTGCTGGTGGGAACCGCCTCCGGGGGCTTCGGGGGGGGGGGGGAGTAGGCAGGGTGTGCCTCCGCGCTGGTAGAACTCCGGGCTGGCAGCGCCAGACACAGGCCGTGTGTCAAGTGTGTAACCTCATTAGTCAGTCCATCCTGGGGACCACCCTGTGTCTGATTTTGGCCATCGTGCCGTTGTTGGTCTGTCTGGTCCTTCCCATTTGCACTATGCTCTCCGGGGCGCCTTTGCAGGGGGGCGTGTCTGCCTGAACTGTTGGCTGTATCTCTTCCTGGACGGTTGTGGTGTTCGACAGCAAACCGTCCTAGTGCAGTACCCCCGGTATGTCTTGCTGAGGCGGGTTACCTCCAGCCACTTTGTGCTCAGGCCCATCAGGCTGCGGGATGGCTGGGTTCGTGGTGTCCTGGCCTGTTTCTGTGCCCACTGCTGTGGGGCCCGGTCCTTCAGGCTGTGGGACTGATGCGTCTTGCTGTGTTGTGTCCCGGCCAGTTTCTGTACCAAGTGTTGTGGGGTCCGGTCCTCCTTCGGGGCGCGGGGCTGATGTGTCTTGCTGCGTTGTTCCGCAAGTACAGGTGCCCATTTTGCAAAGTTCTGTATGCGCATCCTCTTCTGTCGGAGTCTGGCTAGGTCCACGGGGGGGACAGAATCGGATGAGAACAATGTGCAGCAGTTTGTGACAGGTTTCAGACCAGGTTGCCCCCTGTGGTAGGCCCCGGGTCAGGGCTGAGTGAGGGCTCGGGCTATTTTTCAATAAGGATACCAGGTCTCTGTATACTGTATCCCAAACCTCCTCACTCTCATACTCGAATTTTAGACGGAGGTTGCCCATTAGCCACTTTGCCACAGCCTGCAGGGCTATCCCTCGTGTGCTGTTTGTTTCCTACTGGTCTGTCGGAGGGTCTGGCTGTGTTGCTTGTGCCGTCTGATCTGTATAGGCCTCCTGGGCGTTAGTCATCTCCACCTCGGGCAGGGGGGGGGCCCAAGAATGATTTCAACTTCCATCGGTTCGGGGCCAAATGCGTCTTTGAGCAGGTCTGTCGACGCACCTTCCTTTAGTGCTTCGGCTCCCTGAGGCACCTGTTCCTTTTCTTAGTGTTGGGTAGTGCCATCCCCAGAGGGCGGGGTTTTAAGGTGTGGACCATCTTGTTGCTTGTCATCGGTCCCTGTGGCGGCAAGCATCTTTCCTGTAGGCAGGTATCACATCACTGCAGGTCCCCAAGATCGTCGTTTCAGCCTTTCCAGGGATTCAGATCGTTTCTCTTCCGCGTGTGGGAGCAGTGCGCCGGAGTTTTGCTGGCCATTTTGTTTTTCTTCTTCCCTTAGATGGCCCTTTTGTTGTTTCTGCTCCTCGTGTGGGGCCAGCGGTGTGGGGTTCTGTTTCCCCACTTCTTCTTTTTGATGGCCCTTTTGTTGTTTCTGCTCCTCGTGAGGGGCCGGCGGTCTGGGGTTCTGTTTCCCAACTTCGAGTCTGCAACCTTTGTGGGTCGGCGGCCGCTCTCCTGTGGGGGCGGGGCCCAGTCATTCGGGGGCCTGGTGGCCGAGCAGGGAGTTCCTCCCCCTTCCCAGGTCCAGCCCTTCGCCTGACCCACTTGGTCCGGGTCCTCCAAGAACACCCACCCGTCGTGGTCGGGGTCCATCGTGTACCACATGTTCTGTCTGCGCGGGTCTTGCCGGAGACGACCTTTCTTTGGGGCTTTGATACTTGGGTGGCCGGGACAAGCAGACTCCGTGCACAGGTGGCCATAGGATCTGCATTTAAAGCACCACGGCCGAAACTTGTGGGCCGTGTGGATTTGGAAGACCTTTCCTCCCAGTCGGTAGGGGATGATGTCGTCCATCGAGAAGGGTTGTTCCTTGGGCAGGTCCAAGGCCAACATCAGGTAGTCATCACGTTGCGCCACGTAGGACGGGAGCGGGTCAATAAAGTCCACTATATTATATTGCTGGCCGAAGTCATGGACAAAGGCAGCTTGTATTTCCACCGGGATGTGCCTCAATTCCACCCAGAAATAATCCTTCATTAGTTGTTCACGTTTCTTCTCAGGGCTCACTTTTTTGGGTTGCCACGGGTAGATGCGCACCTCTGAGCGCTCCCATTTGATAGACTTACATTCATCCATCCTCCGTTTATCTTCCGTAAAGAGAGAGAGGATCGTGAAGACCGAGGAAGATAGTGGTTGGATCAGGAAAAATTCCTGAACCGCCTCAGGAGCTCCTTTCATTTCCTCCAGCCTTTTGCGGATCTATTTGATCTTCTCGTTCACAGATTTGTGCGCTGCATCATCGAGGAAGAGTCAGTTGCTCGCATGCTGAATGTAGGTTTGGTCCCTCGCTTCCAGCTTGTCTGAGGGGTATACTTTCATCATTGTCTTTCTTCCCCCTGACAGTCCATCCTGGGGACCACCCTGTGTCTGATTTTGGCCATCGTACCGCTATTGGTATGTCCGGTCATCGGCTGCCTTGTGGTCCCTCCTTCCCATTTGCACTATGCTCTCCGGGGCGCCTTTGTCGGGGGGCGTGTCTGCCTGAACTGTTGGCTGTATCTCTTGCTGGACGGTTGTGGTGTTCGACAGCAGACGGTCCTAGTGCAGTACCCCCGGTATGTCTTGCTGGGGCGGGTTACCTCCAGCCACTTTGTGCTCAGGCCCATCAGGCTGCGGGATGGTTGGGTTCTGGTGTCCAGGCCTGTTTCTGTGCCCACTGCTGTTGGGCCCGGTCCTTCAGGCTGCGGGACTGATGTGTCTTGGTGTGTTGTGTCCCGGCCAGTTTCTGTACCAAGTGTTATGGGGTCCGGTCCGACATACACTGTGAAATAGTTTGTAGTTGTGTTCTGGTAGCCTTGAGTAAACCGGACTATGCTGATGACAACCTCGTCAACCAAGAACATCAGAATACCCACCATCGCCCAGTCCCCACATACAACAACCATGGACTACCCCTTGGGTGGTGCACAGGCAGTGTCTGTAATAACTTACCCTCGTCATCCCAAGGGGGGGTGTGTTCTTCCGTGCGTCATTTTTTTTTTTTTTTTTTTTTTTAATTTTTAAACAAAGGCCCAGTGCCCAAGGCTGATATTTCAAATAAGTATCGTCGAGGCCGGGATCCTCACAATTCTACCCGGATTAGAAAATGTCTGGGAGCCTTACCCAGTTTCGCTTTTAACTAGACCCAAAGGGACCCGAAACGTACAGCAAACCTGTGCAGACACAATGAGGAAAAATTTTGCCTTTTCAACTTTTAAAAAGCCGCCAGATTTAGCCTGACCTATCAAGCAGCAAATATCCATAAGCAATGCTAATCATAGTACTTCTACCAATGCTAGATGTGATGGGGGAAAAGGATCTGCAAATTCTCTGGGATCCCTGAGAAAGTCTCCTGGTTTCAATGAAAACCAGGTCTTGAAGCAGAGCTGAAAGTCCCTTTTAAGGGGACCTCCATCCCTTCTCCCCTTGGCCACTTCACTTCTCCCAGACTCCTTTCTCCTGCACCCCCCAGCCAGTCCAATACAAATTCCTGAATATAAAATTGAATATCCTTTTTTCTTTATGTTTTGTATAATTTAGATTTCAGCGTTTCCCAGTGAGATCTGATTTCCGTTTGAATAAACTGAACAATGTGATCAGAAATTTCCGGTCCTTCCAGTATTACATTTTCCCTTTCTAATACACATCTCTTATACCATAGGACCCAAATCACTGTTTTCCTTCCAATCTAAAAAAGGTTTGATTGAAAAGTTGTCAGTGTAACATCTTGTGGAACCCAATGCCCTAACAGAATGGTTTTCCAGTTCCAAGGCCACTCCAACCCAGTAAGTTTCCTCCAAACACAATCCCATCTTCTCCATAATAAAACCGATCCAGGGCATTGCATAAAGATGTGTTCTATAGTTTCCCTACATTTCACACTAGGGAACTTTGAAACACATGATTTGCACCAAGGTAGGGCTAAGCCCTTTTGTTCCAATGAAGAGTGGTCAATGATCCAGTCATTTGTGGGCAGACAACGATAAGCGATCTGCCACTGTAATGATAAAAATTTAGCTGGACACTGTCTGATTTTTTGAAAAAAAACTATATTTTAAATTGTATTTATATCCAAATTCAGATGCCTGGCCCATCTTTCCCAGAGGATTGCTGAAATATCCACTCTTGGTGTCATTAAACGATATGCTGCTTTTACCGACAGGCCTTGTAATGTTCTGGGCTGGCCTTTCTTAGTGGTTTGCCAGACCCATTCATCTGGGTCAATTGGAAGCTCCGGGATTGGTAGTTCCAGATGAAATGCCCTCCATCCTTTAATAGAGGAAATAAAAAGGACCCTGATTCGATACATTTTTGAATCTGGAAAGAAACAGACAGGATCTGATGAAGAGTGAAGCAAGAAGAATTCTCTATTTGTTTTGCACAGGCTCACGAAAGCTCCCTGTTGAGTCTTATTGACCACTTGTCCTAATGTCTTATCCCCATTACTTCGGACCCCTACTACCCAGTCCCCTTCCCTGAACCGGGGCCCTCTCTTGAGGGTTGTGACCCAAGCAAGAGGTATAGAGAAAATGATCTGGTCCAGGTTTATGTTCAGGTGACGAGCATAACTGAGATGTTGCCTCAATTGATCCCCTGATTTCCAATCTTTTTTCCCTGAATCTCGTATGTCCTTAATATGTGTAACTCCCTTTTTGACCCACTAACATCAGGGCGGGAAATAACTGTTGAAAATACATCCATTAAGGTCTGTTATCCATCTATTACCAAAAAGTGGTTGACGAAGGATTTCCTCATATCTGGTCGGGAAGGGTCTGTCCGGTAATGGAAGGAGCCTCCATATTTTCAACAAAGTTACCCATAGATTATCTAGTGTCAGATCCCTCCTTGCTTCCTCCCTTTCCCCTTCTCCATTTCCCCCTCCCTTGGCCCTGGGGATTATCCAAAAGCAATCTTCAATCCATAAAAGCGGGTGTATGTCCTCACCTGAAAGTGGGGTCAGTCTACGAATATGTTCTAGTGTCATCGCCCTCCATGGCTTATCATTGGATAGGATTAACTTTTTCATCCATTGAATTGCAAGGGCTTGATACTGCAGATTGGAGTCAAGTACCCCTAGACCCCCCCTGGATTTCGGTTGGATTAAATAACACCAGGCAACTCTAGGGATTACCTTATCTTGTTCATAATTTCCTCTCCATAGAAATGTTGTAACTTGCTTCTGTAGGAGTTTAGTTCTTGTATTACTTATATCTCATAGAGCCGATTTATACCAAATAGAAGTCATAATAATATTGTTGATGATCAATGCTCTTCCAAAAATGAAAGTATGCTTGTTCTTCCACTGGTTCATTTTGTCAATTGCCGGATTCGACACCCAATCATCATGAGAGTTGGGTTTCCCTACAGCCGTACGTGACACCCCAAGAATACAAACTGGAGCTTCTAATGGTAACCATCTCACTCTAGGATATTCCGGAGGCCTATCCCCAGCGGAATGAATCCACCACCCTTGAGTTTTGTTGCCCCAATCGACCACCATATCCGAGACTTGTGAGAATTTGTCCATCATGTTTTGAATTTCTACCATATTTTCATTTGTGACTTCTACCATAACCGTAAGGACATCGACGAACATGGAGCAGACTGAAATAGCCTCCTCTGGAATACCCGAGACACGTGGACGTTTTAGATTACTATTAGCCCTTAGGTTGGCTCCTAATGCTTCCATTATAATCACAAAAAGGAAAGGCGCCAGGGGGTCTCCTTGCCTCACCGATCTTTGTAACTTGATTTCTGGAGAAAGGAGGCCGTTTACTTGAATTCTAGTCGTAGCATTAGTATGAAGAATACTAATCCATTTTCAAAAATTTGGACCAAAATTCATTTTTTCTAGACAGGCCTCCAAAAAATGCCAGTCTACAAGGTCATAGGCTTTTTCAAAATCTATGAAGATAAAAGTTGCCTTGTTCTTGGACTGTCTAGATAATTTCACAATCTCGTTAATAAGCAAAATATTGTCTTGAATATGTCTACCATTAATAAAACCTGTCTGCGAAGGGTGTATGATGTCAGCCATAACTGGGATCAAACGATTGGCTAATGCTTTTGCTAACATTTTATAGACGACCGAAAGCAACGTGATTGGTCTATAGTTTCTGATGTTTGTTTTGTCACCTTTTTTATGTAGGAGAGTAAAAATGCCTTGACTTACAAATTCCCCCATCCGACCTGATTCTTTTATTGACTCAAAAAATTTCATTAAATCTTATGCAAAAACAGGCCACATGGTTTCCCAAAATTCTTTAGCGAGACCATCTATACCTGGTGTTTTATCCTCATCCATTTGTAGGAGTGCTGTCCATATTTCGTCCTGGCTTAATGGTCTTTCAAGGTTATCTTTCTGTTCCTGAGACAGAGCCTGTGTCATGGGTTGTAGGAAATTTTATATTGCTAAATTATCTTCCCTTCTCAATTCCGGATCTTTGGAGGAGGGAAAAAGTCTTTTGTAAAAATCATAAGCTATCTTACGGCTACCTGCCGACGTGGTTGAGAGATCAGAGTTAGTTCCCCCTGGGTCCAAAAACTCTTCAATGAAAGAACGTCGAGAACGTGAACAGGCTATAGCAAAAAATGACGCATCCATTTGACTCTTTGTCATAAACTTCGATAGTTTGCCTCTAATTATATGTCCTTGCCAACGATGTTGTGCAAAAGAAAGGAGTTGGTTCTTAAGTTCTTGAATATCGACTGGATGGGCTAGATTATCAGGTTGATTAGTTAGTTCATAAGTTAGAATTTGTTCTTGGATATTTAATTCGTTTAAATACTTGTTTTTAGCTTGAAGTTTCGAAAATTCATTACAGTTTTTGGCTATGAATGCAAGCCCATTGTTAAACCAATCTTCCTACGAGTTTTTATTAACTCTGGTGGTGTGTGAAAATTCCCACACTTCTTTTATGTATTGCTTACAATGTCCCTGTGATAACAAGGAAGTATTGAGTTTGTAAAATCCCCTTCCCTGATCCGGCTTTTTTCTGAAGGCGAGGAGGGCAACACATATTTTGTGATCTGCCTCTGGCCAAGGATTTTGGGGAAAAATAGCCGCCCATAGTAAGGCCCTATCAAAATCTTGTGACATAAGAATCAAATCTATTCTAGAACGGGTTTGAAGGGGAGTTCCGCTATTACGAATGCATGTGAATAAACGTTCCTGCGGAAAAATTCTTCGATATATGTCAAAAAGACGTTCCCCTTCGCATAGTGAGTTAATTATTATTTCATCCACTTCTACATATGCTGGACATGGAGAGGGTAATTTCCAGCGATCCATCCACCTATCCGGGGCCGCATTAAAATCACCAGCCATGATAACAGGAATTCCCTCCGGGATTTGAGTTCTAATTTCCTGGAAAAAATTTACCCTCTCCTATACATCATTAGGGCCATATACGTTAATCACACAAATTATTTCCAAATCGATCATAATCATTGCAGAAACCCACCTACCATGATTTTTATCTGCTGTCCATTGTAATATTTCCGCCCTTGAGTCCGGTGGGACCCATATGGTCACCCTTCCTGAACCACTCCTTGGTGCCGGCGAATGAAACTTAGTGTAGGGCCAAGCTAAATTATGTGCTCTCGTATGTATATGTGAATCTGTGAGGTAAATTTCTTGTATACAAATTAAATCTGGCCACATACGTCCCCCCACTCCTTTCAATTGTTCTACCAGTGCTCTCCTTTTCTCCCCATCTGTTGTGGCTAGTCCATTCACATTCAGGGACCTAATATCCAGATCTGCAATCTGTGTAGCTTTGTGCCAAGCTGAATTTTTTCCATAGAATGCTTGCAAAGCCTCCATAGCTACCTGATGTTGAATTACTCACCCCACTATCGAAAAAGATTTATAATCGGCACCATGTACCATTGTCAAACTCTGAAGAGGAGAGAAAAATCCCTCTTCTTAACATTGAGCAACAAAAGACTATCACATCCGTCATTGACCAAACTGAATTTGCCTTAATCTTGAGGCATTGCAGCTCTAGCAACGACGAATGTGAAAACCATTTGAGACCTTCCTCTTTATGATCCTCAAAGCGGACAAAAATATCCCTTTTCGCCATTTGTGTTTTTTCGCCTATCTCTATGAGAGTCGCTTGAGGCCCCGGGTCGTAATGCTTTGATAAAAAAATCATGTAAATCTCTTTTAAAGGTTCGGTCATTTGCGCTCTGGTATTCCACATAAGTAGTTCATCCTCTTAGGGTTATGCCCCCATACTGTTCTTGCCCAATTGGGGATAACCCTATTTCCCATTTCCCATTTCTTTTTCGTACCGGGACTACCAGGTTTTCCTTCATTATCTGTGATCTAACTGACTGCCCTCGTTCTAGTACATGTCTCAACTTCTGTCTTTTGCCTGCTTCTTGTGAGAGTGAAGTTGGATAGGCAACTACTCCTTCTTTGTTGAGTTGTGTGGACTGAACAAGGTTTTTCTCTTGTTGTTGACTCTTCTCCCCTATATGTTGGGAGGATTCCTGATCCAACTTCAAGTGATTTTGATTGGAAGGGGCCTTTCACCTTCTGGAGCCACGTGGATGAGGATTCTCCCTCCCTTCTCTTTGCCCCAGTATCCTCCCTCCTTTCTATACTCTTCTCATATTGCTTCCCTCTTGATCCTTCCTCTGAACTCTCCCCTCGTTCCCCCTTTGTCATTCCCTCATTTCTTCTCCTTTCCTCCACATTTTCCCTCCGTTCTTCCTCATTACCTCTCCCCCCATCCCATGGTCTTCTCCTATCCATTCCCCTGCCCTCTCCTCCCTCCCCTTTTGCTACCATACTCTGCAAAGGAGGGAAGTCGTCATTCATCATTTCTACCTGTGTTTTTTCCTTCAATGCACCCTTCGACTTATTGGAACTATTGTCCATATCTTGTTCTTGTGTGCTTTGAGAGCTTTGTTCATTATCAGTAGTGCAAATTAAGACCGCAGAGTGACTGGATTCGTTCCCATTGTTGACCTGCTGGTCCGAACGCAGAGTGATCTCCCTTCCTGTTTCATCGACTCCTTCGACCCCTGCCTCTTGCTGAAATTTCTGTGGATTGACTTCCGTGCGTCATTCTAACACCCTGCCGGTGTCCATGCGCAAGGCTGCAAAGTTTTGAACCTGCAACCTCATACCACAATGCGCAATTCCAACCGGTACTCTAACCACTGAGCTACATCTCTAACTATTTCTTGAAGTCTCTTTAATACGAAAAACACAAGTCCTATGGATATAGCTAAGGCTAATCCGGGTGCTAGTGGGACCGTGCCCCAGAGTGCTTCGATACTGTATTTCTGGGAAGATGCAGTAGAAGGTTAGAGCACCAGTTGGAAATGCGCATTGTGGTATGAGGTTGTGGGCTCAAAACTCCTCAGCCTCGTGCATGGACACTGGCAGGGCGTTAGAATGACGCATAGCTGGACACACACTCCCCTTGGCTGACGCATGGTACTATTACAGACACTGCCTGCGCACCACCCAGGGGGTCAGTTCATGGGTGTTGTATGCTGGTCTAGTCTTCACGTTGGTTGCTGGTTGTTGTTGGCTTTGGTCGCTCTGATAATCTCCCCCAGTCCAGACATTACACACATTATTTCCATTTCCCACGGTAGTATAAGTGGTAGAACCCTCCAGTTTCATACTGAAGGTCACAGGTTCGAGTCCGGTTCCGGAATTTGGGGGGGTCCTGTCCAGCTAGACCTGTCTCTACCACATATATATACACACATGAGATACTACCCCAGATAGCACAATCCATACACACATATATACAATACTCGGAGTACACAATCACACATACACGTACTAGTGGAGGTGGTAAGAGCACCTCTCACCAGTACTCAGTACTTACTTCGCAGATGCTCCGTGGTGGGGAGCAGCATATAACCATACATATGGCCCACGGGCACACATCTATACACAGTACATACACACACATGCACAACCATACACACACAGTGTCACACACACATACACACACATATATACACAAGGGCTGGGGGGGAGGTCACGATCAACTGATAATGATGATAAGGCGTCTCGATGATAAGTACCCCGCCTTAAATATACTGTGTGGTGGGAGAGAGTAGAGGGCGTGAGTAGGCGCCTCGATGATAAGTACCCCGCCTTAAATATATAGTGTGGTGGGAAAGAGTAGAGGGAGTGAGTTACTAGTTGGTCAATTTAGGGGCCAATACGTGAGTTGCTTGAGCCTGGCGTCCGAAGTACCCGTACGACGAGGTTCGTTCGACTATGCTTCAACCGGGGCTGGGGCGCTAGCCCTGGTGCCGGTCACTACTGTTCGGTCCAAGTTACCTGCCCATTGGTAGGGTAATGGTCCTGAGTGCTGGTCACACTTAGGTAGGATAGTAGGGATAGGGGATGCGCTAGGAGTATAGACGAATGGAAGGGGTGGTGGCCTCGCTGCCTCAGAGCGTCCACAGCTGACCACGCCCGGCGATCAATGTGTGCCTAGTAACTGCCCTCTACAACACCCTGGACTTAAAAAAAAAAAAAAAAAAAAAGAGAGAAAAAAAAAGAGAAAAAAACAAAACGGACCCAAATAGCCCGCCCAGACCGATATCGGCTGCCCGTCGTAGTGAGCAGCAGAATGCTTCTATACTGTATTTCTGGGAAGATGCAGTAGAACAGGAAAAAACAAAACAGACCCAAATAGCGCACCCAGACCCATATCAGTCGCCCCCAGTTTGCAACGGGGGAAAACTCTATTCCTCAAAAGGGAAACAATGGACGGCGCCCTATACTGAATTGCAACGAGCTTGACAAGATAACCTGCCCTACAACTGGTCTTAGGGACGACTGCGACCGGACCCTATTTTCTGCTGTTAGAGACCCCAAACGAACCCGTCCTAGCGAAGCTGTACTGCACGAGCTTACCGAAAATAGAAAGAAATGAAAAGACAAAAATGGAACCCACACAAGCACACAGCCTCTTGGCTGCAAATTGGTGGGGAGCTGCATCTGTTGGAAAGCAGGTCCAGCATCCCTATATGAAAGCGGAGTAGCATCTATTGCCCTCTCATCTCACAAGGAGACTGACTGCCCTCGTATAGTCGAGGCTCAGCCTAAGGGTTTAGGGCCTGAGTGCCTCGTTAGACGCTCCTTACGAGTTCCTTGCACCACAAGGAATTTTCCTTGTGGCTGGTAAAGGAATTTGGGCTCTTCGTTCCACCTGTCCTCAGGGACGTCACCCAAGGACATTTCCTAAGACTGATGTCAGGAAAAGAAAAGAAAAGAAAAGAGAAAACTAGGGCGCTGTCAGGGTTACAGTTTGAAAATACATTTCAAACTGCCGTTTTGGAGTCCAGTTCCCTCTTAAGTTTACACTGCAGACCAAACTCCGCCGTAGCGTGGCTGTCGCAGGACTGAGTTTGTAACTGCAGTCCAGTCATCCACGTTGGAGGGCCAGGCCATTTTCCAAAAAAGAAAGGAAGAAACAAAAAAAAAGATAGTGGCACTGTATCTTTCCATGCTCTACCGAAAGATTCACTCTCGGTTTCCACGACTGATCTCCAAATGTGCAAAAAGAGAGCGAATCTTCCCCAGAACATGGAAAGATACAGCTCCATCACTTTTGTCTTCTGCGCAACCGGAATACAGGGGCCCAGCGGGATACACGGGCTGACAAAAACGCAGAGGCCGTAGGGGAGACACGTGCTGACAAAAACCCAATTTCTTTTCTTTTTTTTTGTCTCTTTTTTTTCCTTTCTCAGATTTCTGGACCTACGCGTGTCATCCTTGGGGCCTCGTGGTGGTGCATCTTTCCATGTTGTAGCAGAAGATTCACTCTGGTTTTGCATGGCTCCACTACTCTCGAAATGTGCAAAAAGAGAGCAAATCTTCCTGTAGAACATGGAAAGATACAGCGCCCTTTTTTTTTTTCTTTTTTTTTTCCCTATAAATCTAGGCTCCGTCACGTGGCTGGCCACGGTCGCGATGCCTCGGCCACATCCGAGGTTAAAAAAAAAAAAAAAAAAAAAAAGAGAGCATCTCGTCACGTGGTTCACGGCCGCGATGCCTCGGCCATGGCCGACATTAAAAAAAAAAAAAAACAGAAAAAAAAAAGAGAAAAAAAAAACAGAAAAAAAGAGGAGGCCACATGGCGGACTGGACTGCAGTTGCAAACTCGACCTTGCGACTTTTATGCTGTGAAGTGTTTCGACTGCAGTTTGAACTTGGGACGGTACTGGACTGCAAACAGGCAGTTCGAAATGCATTTACAAACTGCTTTCGTGACTGCGCCCTAGTTACCCCAAAAGAAAAGAAAAAAACAGTTGTGCTTCAGGCCTTCAGCCAGTAGGGTGCTGCCACCATCCAGATTCTCAGCTGTAACATCTATCTACCCGTGTGCCCTCTCCTCTCCGTGAAACGCGGATTCCTTGTGCCCAAGGGACCTCGGACCTCGCGAGGTCCCTTGGGCACAAGGACGAAATGGCTGGGGCCACAAGGATGCCGCAAGGAATGTTCCTTGTGGCGTTTTCACATTTCTTTTTCAATTTCGTCCCCAAGGGCAGGTGGAACAAGCGCGTCCTTGTGGATTTCACGTCCCCAAGGAGTGTCTAACGACGCCTTGATGCCTATGGACTCCCTTTTTTTTTTTTTTTTTTTAAGGAAAAAAAAGAAACTTGAGAAAACGAGAGAGCCTCTTCGAGACGTTCAGAGGCTCAGGGCGACCGGACCAGAATGGCTGGTCGTGCCAGCCAAATTGACAATGAAAATGCAGCGCTAGCGTTTCGGCAACTCTTAGGGGCTCGCCACAACAGTGTCGAAAACACTAAATTTTCAACAACTGTCAGGCATTTTTCGACATTCATGGGTTCGAAGAAAAAAAACGTCTTCGCCACACAGCTCTTTTCGACTCGGCGGGGTTTTGAGGCTGTGTAACTGAAGACAGGATTTCCAAAGCACCTCAACTCTGACAGTGGTCGAAAAGTCGCTCGTTTTCACAAGCTCCCTATTGTGGTTTCGAGTTTTGGCCTGCTGCAGGCAGGCGGTTTCGAGTTGGAACGGCTGTTGTTGAAAACTCATACCTGACACATGTCATTTGGGAAAAAAAGACTCGACACCTGGTGTGGCGATGCACAAATGTCGAAAAAAGAGTTTTCGGCACTGGTGTGGCGAGGCCCTTAGTGCAGAGCAGGAAGCCGCCGGCTGGCATGTAGCCGAAACTTCAGGCGCTCAACCTCCGGAGCACAATGGCTGGTGGCGCCGGCCAAAAAAAGGCCCGCTCCATCTTTTCTTCTTTTTTTGTTTTTGAAAAGCCCCTATGCACAGCCTCAATTCCAGTGGTGGTAAGAGAACCACCGGAATTGCGGCTTTGCCTGTCAGGTTGCTCCGTCTATTGGTGGGGAGCGCCACCTGAAGGAAACTGGGTCCAGCATCCCTTGGATACATCTTATGAGTACAGTGTTTGCGGGGGCTGTGGCCATGTCAGTTCCTACCCTGGAGCACCATCTTCCCCTCTGGGCTGCTTCATTCACCCTCCCTTTTTTTTGTTTTTTTTGTTTTAGAAAACGGGCCCAATGCACCCTCCCAACTTCCAGAGCTCCTTCCTACTAACCCAGCCCTCACCCCACGCCATTGTTTTTACTTTGGCGAACAGCAGATTTCCAGCCCCAGAGAAAAGTGCCTCAGATACATCGCCCCC
>BFEA01000377.1:68580-79282 GCA_003427395.1 Chara braunii
TAAAATTTGTGTGTAATCAACGCGAAAATACAAGCATCTCTATACATACATCCACTGTGGAAGGTGCGAAAATGACAACGATGCACACATCAGAAGTAGATCGGGGGATTGTACACACGCATCCACCGTTCACAAGACAAGATGGTTGGGCTCCCTTACATCAAGGGATTACCCAGGAAACTAATGGAAGAGTTCCGGAAGAAGTTCTTCTTCACAGGAAATCACAAGAGTTCACTTCGGTCACAGGAGAGACAAACTCTTAACACGTCATCATTCCAATCAGAGTGAGAGAGAGAGAGAGAGAGAGAGAGAGAGAGAGAGAGAGAGAGAGAGAGAGAAAGAGAGAGAGAAAGAGAGAGAAAGAGAGAGAGACGAGAAATCTCGAGACAGGAGACACCGGAAATCCGACAAGGAAGCATTCGGCTTCGCAGCCGTGAACTCATACCAAAAAGAATTGATCCGCAACCATGAAGGCGCATTCGCCGTGAAATTCCAATATGGCCCCAGGCCATTCATCCACTCAACTTCAATTACAGATCCTCATACCCGCACCGACGATCCCGATCGTCACGTGCTAACTTCTGCCACTGCGATCGTCATCCCGCTGACGCAGACTCGACTCGGCTCGCCCGGATCCCACAGTCCGTTGTGGCGGTCAAGCGCGCAGCCGGCCAACCTACGGTCAACCCGACATGACTTTTCGACTCGCACCAAACGCATCACCTAGCCACTGCTTCTCGGAAGCTGGCTTGCGAGTGGAAAACGTAAGAGAGCTTTGCGGGCGTGCTTGCGGAATTTATAGTTGCGAGAAAGGAGACAGATGGGGGAGAAGACATAGGGGAAATCGAAGTGTAAGAGGAGAAGGTTCAGCGAGGGACGCTCAAGGGAAGCCATGTTGATCCTTCGGAACCCGATATTCGGCCAATCAGATTCATCGTGCAATAGGAAGGTCCTCTTGCTCAGCGCGTCTGATTGGCGAGCGAGGGTAATCGGAGGATCAACCGGGCTTTGTGAGCCAAGGTTGAAGAGCGAGAAGGAAAGAGGCGCGAAAAGCAGCACGAAACAGGTCCAAGTTCCAGATGATCAAGAAGGGAGAACAAGCGCGCAAAGAGTAGAGAGAGATAGAGAGGAAAAAAACAGCTGCGATAGGAAAAGAAGAGGAGGGGGAAGGGAGAGGAAGAGAAGCGAGCACGGGGGAAGGTGGACGCGGGAAACAAGGATGAGGAAGCTTGCATACGCGGCGCCGACAACAAAAAGAAAAGGCACCAGAACAGTTACAGTTTGCCTATGTCCTATACCAATTCGAAAATTGAAATCGCCATATCCGCGCGCGAAAGTTGACGCGGAAAAAAAAAGTCCTACGCTTGTCCGTATTCTCACAAAATTCCTAGAGTTTTCCCTGACGTGACCGAGAACATGCACGCACAAAAAGGACACGTCGGGTTCCATTTATCCCGGAATTCCTAACTGTTGAGCCCGATTCCCAGTGTGCTTGCTAGGGCGCACGTAATTTCCCATGCATTTTCCGAATCAAAAAAAGAAGAATTTCAAGAATAAATAGAAGCTCTGAAAAATGGGGGCCTAAACAAGGCACCTGAAATCAAGAAAAATGACGGGGGTTTTGTTGGGTCGGTATGATACAAAAAGGGGGAATTGAGTCAAGGGATACGAAAGATAGCACGGGGCCGGGAAGTGGTTCGTCACATATGTGACGCGCAGGGGGTTCCAAAACTATGCGATCTCCTGATTGCATGAAAAACTTTGATCAAAGGAAGAAGGAGGAGACGAAGAAGCAGGAAGAAGTAGGAGGAGATAAAGAAGCAGGAAGAAGTAGGAGGAGATGAAGAAGCCGGAAGAAGTAGGAGGAGATGAAGAAGCAAGAGCTCAGATCAGCACGATGAGCTGGCGACAACATCCGTGGCAAGATCTTCGTGAAGCATGCCGGCTCGTGCTGTTTCGGATCCCATCTCCTGCAGTCCTATCATATGTAACCCCCTGCCCTTCAGACTTCGGAGATCGTCCAGGTGGCACCATCATGGTCCATCAGATCTCCGTGTGCTCTGCACCCTCAGTCCAGCGCAATCCGTCGAATCAGAGCATGAGTTGACATCATCGTCAATGGCGTGATCTGCGCGAAACTGCTGATTCGTGTTGCACGGGGGACACGTGGCGATTTTTCCTGTCGATCGCCACGCTAAAAAAGGTTATAGATAAGAAGAGGGTGGGATGGGCCGCCTTCGCGACACGTATCGGGTATCAACGTCGCGTGGGAATGGGAAAATAGACATTATACATGGGGGGGTGTCGACGGGGAGGGTTGGGGGGGAGTGGGGGTAAGTAGCGGTTCATCCCTTCCTTTGTGATTGGAAGTTCCTCGTAGCGGATGATCCGGTGAAAGCGGGGAAACCGATCGCCGCTGTGAGGGAGGGAGGCGAGGTAGTCAGGGTAAAGGGTGGAGAAAGTGAGGAAGAGCGCCGCGCGAAACAACTCGTGATGGCGACATGCACGGATGGTTCCTGTGATTACGCAGTAGACTTCTACTGCGTTGCTCTGTTCCCACGCGGCACTAAATAAAAGGATGTGCAAACAGAACGTGGGGTTGGCGCTTTGAAGAGAAGGATGGGGATGGATGGTGACGGCGAGGCGGATGGAGTAAAAGGGACGAAAGGTATTGGGAGGGAAGGGGTTGCGAGTGAAGGTGACAGGGGTAGAGATCTGACAGAGGGTGAGGTAATAAAGGGGACGGCGGGATAATGACCGGGGACGAAGGCCGATCCCCCACATCGGTACGTGGACGAACAGGGGGACAGGCTGAGGTGGAGGGGGAGGGGGATCGGCTCCGTCTCCGTCGCGATGCGCTCGGAGCCGCGGTTGCTGGGCCGCCATCTTTGGGCTCGGGGGGCTCTGGATCTCTGGTCGGGTCGTCGTCGATGCGCAGGTTCGCCTTGCTGGCGAACTCCAGCTGGCTGTTCCCGGAGGCGATCTCTTCCCTTCTACGTGCCGCCTCAGGATCTTCCGCCTCCGTGCCTGGGCGTGCCGCTTCTTCCGGCAAGGCCTCCCACTCCGATCTAGCTTCCTCCTCTTCGTCTTCGTGTTCTTCTTCTTCTTCTTCTTCTTCTTCTTCTTCTTCTTCATCTTCTTCTTCATCTTCTTCTTCTTCTTCTTCTTCTTCTTCTTCTTCTTCTTCTTCTTCTTCTTCTTCTTCTTCTTCACTCTGCTCCCCTTCGCTGTGCTCGCTATAACTCCCTTCCTCCGGCGTCTCTTCTTCGGTGTCGTCCTCTTCCTCGATGGCTTCTTCTTCTCCTGCCTCCTCGGATGAATCTTGCTTCGCATAGAAGGCGAGATCGATGATTCCGGCTGGCTTCAAGTACTCCTGCCGCGATGGCAGGGTGCTTTCACTCCTCGGTTCCTCCAAGCATGCAGTCCACTGAAGATGCGGCGCCAAAGTTCGCATAACGACGTGCGGAGCTGGGCTCTCGTCACTTTGCGAAACAATATCGAGAGAGAGGTCGTCGACCAATTGCGCGAGCGGGACGACGAGTTCCTGAACAATTAGCTGGCGATGACCTGGCCCCACCGATCCGAAAAGAAAACCGAGAAGATCGCCCTCCACATCAGTTCTCCAAGGCTGGATTATCAGTAGCTCCAGGTACTCAATACACGCCTGATGCTCATCGGTCCTTGTCCACGTCACCTCCACTCGAGCCAAGCACACAGACAAATCGACAAAGATCTCGCGCCGCGCCCGCCAATGCCTGGGATCGAGGAGCGGGACTGCAAGAGGCTCGAGCAAGAAGGAAAGGCGGGGGTGAAGATCGGATTGCCAGAAGGTGGGGAAAAGAGAGGGAAGACCAAAGGTGGAGAGAGCAGCGAGAGGAGTGGCACGGTTCATTGGGGGCGTTGGAAGGGGACGAGTGTGGGGAGCGCCAGTGCCGGCTGGCGCGTAGAGGTACGAAGCTTGTTGAAGTCGGTCCCGCACGTTGGGATAAGGTTGCACCCGGGGCGCGCAAGACTGTGATGCCACTCAGTCGATAACTGCTGCGTCCACTCCCGCAATGAAGTCAGGATCGCGGTATGTCGAAGCGGGCTGGCCGTGCTGATATCGCCGTTGAAGGCAGCGACCGTGGTGACGTGGCTCGTTCTTGGAGCCGCCCGCCTGTGAAGCGCTACCACCCCCGCCAATACTACTGCCTGTGGGCTTCCGGCGAATCGGAACGCAGCCGCGGCACACACTCCCTCGGTGCAGAAGAACTGCGCCAATCTTCGAAGATTAGGACTGAGCCGCGGATGACGAACTTGCCGGATCTCAGAGATGTAGCCACGTGGCTGCAGCAGATGATTCCCAAGAGCTTGCTCCGTGATGAAACTCATGGCGAGGACGGGGAAGAAGATGAAAGATGGGAGCAGGAGGGAGAGAACGAGGCGGGAACTAGATCGTCGTCGTCCTCTTCTTCAGCAGATGAGGGAGACGGAGGCAGATCAGACGGAGGGAGGGGACGGATGTAAGAAGTATGTCGGACGATGGGAACAGAGCTATGGTTGGCACTTGCTTCGGGCGCAATGCGCAGAGTGTTGGCACTATTGGGCCCGAGCTCGACAACGTGAAAACAACCAGAGAATTTGGGAGCGAGTTTTCGGTCGCGTGCACATTTACGTACCTGCACCACGTCCCCTAATTTATATTGATGTTGGGGACCTGCGTTTCCATTTCGGGCCTCGTAGCTACGGACTTGCCTTCCGTGGGCTAGCTCAGTCATTTTCTGTCTCTTTTGGGCAAGCTTCGAGACGGCCCTTTCCATTAAATCGGCGTACCTTTTGGCCTTGGCCTTAAGGGCGGCACGCGTGTCTCTACCCCTGGCGTCGGTAATTTCCGAGTTGCCCCGGTAATCAACACATGGGAGGCTATTGGTCTGAAGCTGAAAGGGGTGAACCCAGTGGATTCGTGAGGGGTGGCCCGGTGTATTCTGACGATTTGGTATACGATCTCGGACCAAGGACGCGTGTTAAGTGCCGCTAGATTTCCACGGAGGGCAGTCTTAATCATGCGATTGGCATTTTCGGCCAACCCATTCGACTGGGAAACGTAGGGTGTCGTGTGTCAAAGCATAATGCCTCGTCGTGCGAGTAATTCCTCTACCTCACCTTTGAATTCGGACCCGTTGTCGGTTAGAATCTCTTCCGTATCTAGGTGGGTATAGAGGAACCGATCGATGTACGTGGCTATCTCTGTGGCCTTACGGGTCTTGTAGGGGTAGACCTCGATGTATTTGGAAAAATGGTCTATTAAAACTAAATTGATATATTCGCAACGGTTTGGGCCAGGTGGCACGTCGATATCTGTTGTGTTCATATGACTCGCTGGAAAGGGCGCTCTACTTCCGTCGGTACTATCGTGTTTGGTCCCCGTATTGGGGCACGGTCGGCAGCACAGACCCGACAATTGGGGACTAAGTATCTGACATCGTCCTGTATATTAGACCAGAACCATCGACTCTGATCTATAGTTGCTTCCGTGACACGTATCGCGAAGTGAGCAGCCTGCTCTTCGTGAGCAGATCGGGTCCAATCATATCTCTGGAATGGATGAGGAACCGTCAACCACAAACCCGATCCGTCATTTTTACGCTTCTCTAGGTGACTGTTGATTCATTGATAATCCCGGGAGCTTTCGGTAGTCCGACGTCTTTCGTGCTTAGTGAGATGATCCAATGGTAAACCAGCCAATTTAGCTAATAAAATTTTATCCGTACAGACCTCTGCTCGTCGGTATTTCTCGTCATATTCAGGGTTGTTCGTTCATGCAGCCTCGAATCGCGCCTCAGTAGGGAGTTTCTCCGTTCTACACAGAGGGCACTTTCATTCCCTATTATTCGTTCGGTATCGAACGCATACACCGTGTGCACGATTGACACACGTGGCACAGTTTACCCATTCAATGAATCCGGTCTCAAAAGGATGACAATCCACCCCATAAACCCGTGTAATGCACGTGCAAAAATTGCAGAATTTGTCGGGAAGGGTGGCGAAGAAAGCCGAGGAGGCGAGAGGGTCGGAATCAGCAGGGGAAGAAGGGGTCGCAGAAACAGGTGGGGTAGCCATGATGAGAGGGGATGAGAGAGAATGAGCAGGGCTGCGGAGAGGGCAGAGCGAAGCTCCGTGTCACTCACTCCCTCGACAGAATTTCCACGTGTCTGTATCGGGGTCCGTTCTCCTCCTTCGGCTCGTTCCACAGAATCACCTCCTCGCCATTGAGGACCTTCTCAGGTTGGTGCAGTCGTGTCAACCCGTCAGCATTCCCGTGCCTCTCGTGCTTCCGATGACGAATGTCAAAGTCCATGTTCTGTAGCACCGTTGCCCATCTCCCGATCATGCCCGAGTAATCCTTAGATTTCTTCAGGGCTAATAATGGCTCATGATCGGTGACCAGCGTGAACTTCCGCCCGTACAAATAGGCTCGAAAGTGACTGATTCCCCACAGAGCCGGATAGCATTCTCCTGTCAGGGCGGCGTAATTGCGCTTGCAGGCAGGCACCGATTTAGACGCGTATTCCACCACGCATTCCAGTCCGCCTGGTGCCACCTGGGCCAAGATCGCTGAGATTGCCTCTAGCTGGCAGTCCGTGATGAGGACAAAAGGCTTTTCACGATCCGGTCTTATAAGGATCGGAGCCGAAATGAGGGTTACCTTAAGTTCCAAAAACGCTTGATCACACTCTTGCGTCCAAATCAACGGTTGATCCTTTTTCAGCGGATTCGTGAAGGTACCTGCAATAGCCGCGAAGCCCTTGATAAACCTTCGGTAATACGAGGCTAGGCCCAGAAAGGCGCGAACTTGCGTAATAGTTGTGGGCACAGGCGCGTCTCTTACGACTGCCACCTTTTGCGATTCCGGTCTGAGCCCCTGGTCGGTCACCACATGTCCCGGGAAGGAAATGGTGGTGAGGAAGAACTGGCATTTCTTGAGCGCCACCTTGAAACCGGCATCTCTCAATGCATGTAGCGTCCATTCGATGTGTTGCACATGCCCCTAGTAGGAACTCGAATACACCAGAATATCATCCATGTACACAATCACGCAATAGTTGATGATACTCTATGCCAGAAGTGTCTTCTGCACAAAGTTATGGAAAACCATGTTCATGGCTCGCTGAAATGTTGTAGGAGCATTGCAGATGCCCATTGGACATCGAACCCATTGCCAAGTACCGTCGAACGGTGCAAACGCCATTTTCGGACGATCCTCCTCTCGAACAGGAAGATGATGAAACTCATGTCGAACATCAAACTTACTGAAAAATTGAGCACTCCCAATCGCATCCAACAGCTCATCAATCCGGGGAAGGGGGTACACATCTTTGATCGTGATATCGTTTAGTTTTCGATAATCGATGCATATGTGAATCCCTCCTGCCTTCTTGGGCACGATAACCATAGGAAACGACCAAGGTCCTATAGCGGGTTCGATCCATCCATTAGCTTCGAATTCCTTAATTCGTTGAAACGCGGCCGCCCGTTTGGTTGGCGAGTATCGATAAGGAACGCAACTAATGGGTGGATGATTCCCCATAAGGATGGCATGCTCGATCATGTTAGACAGCCCAATATTGTTATCGCGTACGCTTAATACCTCTACGTACCCATTCAAAACATTAATCAGAGATTTTCGAAATTCTAGGAGCAAGTGATCGGGCAGAGTGACAGTCGGTCGATCGGGTATCTCAAGGGGCATATCGATCCAATCAGCAAGCCGATTCCGTCGGTCGTGGACACTAGAAAAAATAGAGCTGCTAGTGCGGACAGAAAACACAGTCGCGATCATTTGGGATTCGGCGGGGCTAATCATCTCGGTCTCTTTAACTTCGGCACCAGTCTCCGAATCAATCGTGGTTTCTTCCACTGTTAGTCCTGTTAAATCCGCCATTTCCTACATCAGATCGGGCACATCATCGACGGGAGCTTCGACTTCTTGTTTTATCAGTGCGATGGTTGCTCCTGTTGTAACTAACGACCTCGGAGGGGAAACAGAAACATCCAGGTATTGTTTCGCCTGTTGATAGTGTGCTCGGAGGGAAAGTGTTCCCTCGTATAAGGTGCGAGGGGGTTCCAAATCATCTGCCAGGTCAGATATTTGCAAGATGGGTTCCCCGAGAAAGGTCGAAGGACTGACCTGGGTTTCCAGAGGCGCGAGCTCGTTGTCTTCCAGACTCAAGTGGAAGGTTCGGGCGGCTCTGGGAACCATCCGAAATTCCTCGGGGGTTTCGTGCTCGAAAAGTTCGACCAAGTGTTTCCATTCGCTCTCACTAGGCATCTCTTCCTCGCACTCCTGTTCTTCGAATCCGCTACTGTTATCCAGGGATGAAAATTCATCGTGATCGGGACCTTGAATCATCCCTATCCGAGCAGAATTAGGATTTTTTATTATTGTTCAGGTTGAAATCCGCAACGGAACTGTCTGAGGCTTGCCTCCTGTTTGTGTGAGCACCAACTGTTTGGAATCGAAATGCATGCGGGCACCTACCGCCATTGCCCAAGGCAGTCCCAACAACACTGAATATGAGTGCACATCTATGAGTAAAGCGTTAACGAGGACGTGTACTCGTCCAACTTTCACGGCCACATTCTCGATGACTCCTACGATATTCATTGCTTCCTCGTCGGCAGAGACGTAATGGTCCTTGCCAGATTAAGGGAGAATCGAGCTGAGTCGTCCAGTCCTTCTCACCGTATCCAATGATATAGCGACCGCGGAGGAGCCAGTATCTATTAGGGCGTTGAAGGGTTTGCCCCATACTTCACAATCACACTCCGCTCTTTTCCATAATACTGGTCGAGCTCGCACGAAATGATCTTTCTCAGCTAAAGAAATCTTAGCTACTCGCGCTGCTTCGGGTTCAGCGCTTTCGGGTTCAGGCGGTGTAACATCCTCCCCTCCTTCCTTCTTCTTTTTCAACATTCGTTGTATGCACTGGTATGTAAAACGCTCTTGATTCTTCTGACATTGTTGCAACAGCTTGTCATTTGCTGTTGCGGATATGGTGAGCAAATGTCCCACTGGGACCGGAACACGAATGTCCAGTTGCTTAAGCGTCCATAGTACATCGATTTCTCCCGTCCGAAACTGTGGTCCGGGGTTAGATTCACGTTCGACCCATTCAAGATCGTCGTGGGCTGGTCGGATGGCTCCAATCATGCCGGCGAGATGAAGGTATTCGACTAGATCAACCACGTCAGCAGCTTCGGAAGAAGTTCCTGAGGTCGATGCAACCGCCATTGAGGGGGAAGGTCGCTCAGGGGCGTATGCAATGATCTCCTCGTTTCGGGCCATATCCATTAGTGCGGCCACTCGTCCTTGATTCAGAGCTACGGGGGTTGCGGCAGGTAGGGGCTGATTTCGTTTCGGCTGCGGACAGTCCCGGGCAAAATGCCCGGGCTGTTTGCAATTGTAACACTCGATTTTCCCTGCCAGGTTGGTTGCGTGAGGGAACTGCGGTGCATGTCCATGTGCAGGCGGAGCAGGCAAGAGCGGGAACGATGCAGGGGCGGGTCGAGCAGGAGTCGGGTTGGGCTTAATTAGTCTGTCCATTATCTGTTCCATTCGATCCATGTGAGCCGCCTGCATTTGGACCAGATTGCTCATCCTTTCAGATTGTTTGGTAGTAGCTGTATGGATCATCTGTGTCAAATGTATGTTTGTTATGGTCGTAGAGGCGGGGTCTTGAGGGCTTTTGGGTTTAACTGTTGCTACCTGTTGGTTCATTGAGAGAATCAGAGAAGGAACTGACGAGATATCAGAGGCGGCTCCTCCGGGAAGGTCATGATCAGGCCGGGGATATAATCGTTCTACCGCTCGTAACCACGACCGTCGTTTCGTCACAACATCCTGAATCGTGTCTGTAATGTCTTCGTTTCCTTAGCTGATATACTTCTTTGTATTCGTCAGGTCTAACTCAAGCGCTTTGGTGATGATAGCAGATAGCTGGTTCGTTTTGGGGGGGACCTTTTTTTCTGCAGCTTAGCTTTTAGCGTCGGACTTCGTAGATGATCGATGAATAGATCTCGAGCGAACTTTTCATCCCGCCCTGATTTGTCCAACGTAGTTTGGAATCGATCCACGAAGTCAGGCAGCAACTCTCCTGGTTCTTGCGGTCGAGTTTTGAGTACATACCAGGCGGCGTCTTCGCTGACCATATCAAATCTGGCCAAGAACGCTTGCTTGAAGGTGTTCCAATCTACCCATCCGTGTTTCCTAAACCAATCATGTGTTGTGTTGCGAAGCAGCAGGGTAATGACGCGGGGGAGATCTCCCGCGCCATATCCTTCAGCTTCGACGGCTTCCAACCAAGCTTCGGGGTGGGTGTGATTAGGAAAGAAAGGAAAAGGGGCGGCAATACTAACAATCACCCTAGGGGCACTACGTTACCGTCAGCCATTGACATAGCTGGTCTAGCCGCACCAGATCTAGATCTGGTCACTGGGCGATCTCGATGAGCAGGTTGAGGACTTCTTCTACCTCTTGCCAGTTCGACTTACTATCATCAGAACCGACACGTGTCGGCTCCGATACCAACCGCACGCCCTGTGCTGTCTTCCCTTCGGAGTGCTAAGAATGCGGAAAGAAGGCCCAGAAAAACAGCAAGATGGGGTGTGCCAAGGATTTTTGGAAAATTGAGTGTGGGGACACAGATAAAACTGAAATCCCCCG
>BFEA01000377.1:163290-176357 GCA_003427395.1 Chara braunii
CCCCCCCCCAGTCCTCCCCCTCCTCCCCATCACCTCCGTCCCGATCTGAACTCTCCCATTGCTCCGTTCTACCCGCCCCACTCTTCATCCCTCCTCCTCCTCCTCCTCCTCCTCCTCCTCCTCCTCCTCGGTGACGAAGCCCTCTTCCCACCGCCGTCCGATGATCGACAGTTTTCGACCGACGACCGCTCGAACTGCTGTCGATCAACAACTCGTCCACCGGTTTGGGCTCCGGTGGTGGTCCCAGGTCGGGATCTTGAACGATTGCGTTGTCCAAGAACCCGCCAAACTGCGCCTTCTCCTTCGCTTTATACTCTTGCTCCTTCCTTTTCAGCTGGACTAGCCCCGCCTTCGCATCTGGTCCAGATGCCGGGTCTAGTTCCATCATCTTTTTGAAATCCGCCCGCGATTCGTCGAAATCCCCCGTGCAGATGTATGCCAACCCTCTTCTGTAATACGCTTTCACATTGGCGGGGTTCTCCTCCAGCACCTGGCTGCACACGGCTATGCACTCGACGTACTCGTTCAATTTATGCATGCTGGCGGCTATGTTCAGCCGCAGCATCGTCTTCGCCCTCCACGTCTCCTCTCTCTCCTCTTCGCTCCTACACATCACGTTTTCCAAACTGCGTAGAGTCTTCTTATACTTAGTCTTTGCAAGAAGGAACCTTCCGGCCTTGAACAGTGCGTTCCCTCTCTCTCTGTGTCTGTTGACTTCCATCATGCTCTCGGGAAAACTCATCTCGTCAAAATCTTTAGGTTTCTCGAAACTGACGAGTTCCACCTCCCACAGGATGGAAGCACCCGGCCCGACCCCATCAGGTCGAAGATGGAAGGAATCGTACGCATGTTTTCCAGTACTGATCACCGTCGCTATCTCGCCTGGTATCATCAGTCGAATAGCACTCTCTAGGGCTATCGGGACTGCCCCTTCGCCGGTAGCGAACTCGAAAGGAGGTGGAGGAGGAGGTGGAGGTGGTGGTCCCCCATCTCCTCCTTCCTCTTCTTGGCCTTCTCCCACCGCCGCCCCCTTCTCCTCACTCACCCTTCTTTCCCCTCCTCTTCCTCCCTCTTTCCCCCCACCATCACCAGTGCACGGCCCCGACACCAACGGCCTCCCCTGCAGTCGCGATCTCGATTCCGATGCTGACGCGGTTTCCAAGTTCTTAGTCGACGACGAAGACGAAGAAGAAGAAGGAGAAGAAGAGTCCGGAGGAGCTATGGCGCCGCTTATCACGCCAGGGCAGACTTTTCCCTTCCAAGTGTTCCAGAAGAATACGTCATCATTTTGTTTGTCGTTTTGCTCTTCCCGCCATCTACTACTACTACTACTACTACTACCCCCTCCCTCCCTAAGCACTTTTGCTTTGCAGTGAATGCGGACTACACAGTCCTCTAGAGGGCAATCTACGGGGAAATCACCTCTTCCATTCTTGATCCTCCTCTTTATCACCTCCCCATCTCCTAACACATCCCGAACTTGATACAGTTTCACCAATCGAACGTCATACTCCACCTCTCCTTCCTCTCCCTCCTCCTCCTTCGTTCTCCCTCCTAAACCTAAAACCACCTGCTTCTCCATTCTCCTCCCAGGTTTGATCGATGCACTAGCAGTCGATGACGACGACGACGAAAAAGAAGAAGAAGAAGAAATAGAAGAAGATGATGAAGAAGAAAAGTATTTTCTCGACGTGCACCTTATCAACGCTCTCTCTCTCTCCGTCATCGAACCGACCCCTCTCTCCAATGCTTCGCTCACCCCTCCCTCTCCCATCACGACGTGCAACGGCTCATCCTCGGTGAAGTGGAATACAGTTTTGCCGGATGGCCATAGCCGTGCTATTACCGAAATGTCCACTTCGTAGGGAGGCCTTGGCGTCTCCCAAGCTGCTCCCTCCTCCAAGACGCGTTTCGTTATATGCCAATCTTCCGTGAGATTCTTCACTTCCACCCAATCAAGGAGCTCCACGTGGAACAGCAGATCGCGATCGGTCGGGATCCCTTTCGTTGGAACAGCCACCGGGCAATCGGGATCGCCGTAACCATACTTCGGACGGATCCTGAAAACCGCCACCTCTCCCTTTTTCATTGACAGCAACCCATAATCGAGCCCCCAGACCGTCTTCCTTTTTCCCAACACAACCCGCCAAGGCGATCCTCTCCCCCCTTCCTCCCTCCGGCTCGAGTAAAGTAATCTGCTGGGCAAGGGTTCTGCCATATCCCCTCCACCTACTCCTCCTCCTCCTTCTCCCCTTCCTCCTCCTTCTTCAATCTTGATAGAGCAATGAAAACTCGCCAAGTGTCCTCTCTTCGGCCGCTTCTTGCCCTCACCCTCCCTCACAATTGCCTTCTGCACACCCCCCTCCTCCATCTCTTTCGCCTTCTTTGTCCAGCTTTCATCCCCGTATCGACTCCCTTCTCTATCATCGTCGTCCTCACTCTCCTTCGGATAACCCATCCTTGACCTCCTCTTCCTCCTCCTCCTCCTCACCCCCCCCTCTCCCTGCTCCCTCGCTCTTCCTATTCCTCTCCTCCTCCTTTACTTCTCCCTTCCTCTCCTCTCACCGACAATGAACAACTGCAGCAAGTCTAGTCGGTCCTCTACGGGTGCAGAACAATCGGGATCTCCTGCAAACAGCCGCAGCGCAATTGTCACTACTACGCCCAATAGACGAACGATCACCAACTTACGAATTCATCGAGTGATTACTTAGTTCACAATGATCGGTAAATCACTCCCCAACTGTTCGCGTGATTGATGTCCACGTCAGCATCAGTCCACGTCCGCATCAGTCCACGTCAGCATCACGAGATGATCGGCAGCTTCGAACCTAATACGAAACCCTTCTCTAGCCGATCACTCCTTGATCGATCGAGTTCTTTCTCTCTCTCTCTCTCTCTCTCTCTCTCTCTCTCTCACACACACACACACACACACACACACACACACACACACACACAGACGCAGAGGATTATCGAGACCCCCGCGCACGGAGATCAATAGAGCAGCAGTACAGGGACAGAGAGTGCTTATGACGATGAAGACCCGGACCGAGAGCCGAAGGAAGGGGGAGGAAAGAAGGGAGATTAAAAAAAAAAAGCACGAAGACCCTCTCCTAAAAGAGACGCCGCCGAGGCGTAACTACTTGTTACCCTCCCCTGGCTCGTAGAGTCCAACCATGTGTCCGTCTGGCGACCTGACGGCACGCCGAGGCGTAACTACTTGTTACCCTCCCCTGGCTCGTAGAGTCCAATCATGTGTCCGTCTGGCGACCTGACGGCACGCCGAGGCGTAACTACTTGTTACCCTCCCCTGGCTCGTAGAGTCCAATCATGTGTCCGTCTGGCGACCTGACGGCAGCAGCTTTTCCGTGAATGTCATGCTTGATAGGTCCGTCCATAATCGCTCCCAGAGATACGAGCTTCGCAACAGTAGCGGGAAGATCCAGAACATTAAACGACAAGAAAGGAGAGTATCCAGTTGTACAACCGGCCTCGGTTTCCACCTTCTTCAGCGCCAATTTCAACGGTCCGGATTGAAGTTCTGCCCATCGATCGGTGCACACGATCAACTTAAGCCCTAGACCCTCAGTATAGAACTTTGCGGCTCTCGGCACATCGCGCTGAAGCAGCATTACATATTTCAAAACAGCCATCACTCACTCACGCACGCACTCACCTCTCTTCCCTCCCTTCCCCCCCTTCCAACCCGTTTTCAAGGTTTCCCCTACCTCGGAGAGAGAAAGAACGGGGTAGCTTCTGGCCCTCTCTCTCTCCCTCTCTCGGCGTCTCTCCCCTCGTCTCCCCCCCCTCTCTCTCTCTCTCTCTCTCTCTCACACACACACACACACGCACTCAGAAACCGGACGATACTGTTGAGAATGTTTGAGAAACTTCCAGTTCGAGCCTGCGCGCTAACCGCAGAAAGAAATCAGAAAACGACAAAATAAAAGATAAAAGCAATGTGGCTTTGTACGTACGGTACTCTTGTTGGTACCCAGTCCATGTGGCCGACTGGTACTCCCAGACCTATGCTCTAATCCTCTGCCTTACCCACGGTACTGTTGTTGGTACCCAGTCCATGTGGCTGAATGGTACCCCCAGACCTATGTTCGAACCCTCTGCGTTACCTACCGTACCGTTGTTGGTACCCAGTCCATGTGGCTGAATGGTACCCCCAGACCTATGTTCAACTCCTCTGCCTTAGGGCCTAGTTGCACTACTCGCCATACGTCAACTCGAGGCTTGGTTGCACTTACTCGCCACTATATTTCTTCTACAGAAAAGTTAAAATTTTTAGTCTACCTGATGTAGACTCGTGAAGCGGTGCACTCTCCAGAAAGTTGTTTTGTGGAGAGGTCCCAGGACGACCCTCCACAAACCGGCGTGGACAGTGGGGGGAACTGAAAACACTCGCCACAACTTGTGTGGACGGTGTGGCGAGCAGTCTGACACATTTTTCAGGCGAGTAAGTGGAACCAGGCGCCTCCTCGCCAAACTTGGCCTATGGCGAGTAGTGCAACCGGTCCCTTCGATGAGTAAAATTACCTCTGAATTACCTGGGACCAGGCAGTCGGACGATTATACCTCGAAGGTCATCACTGGACTAGGAAAGACACGTAATCAATATCAATATCAATAGAGTGTGCCACACGGCTGGCAGTAGCCACAATCGGATGTTTTGGCAGATAAGCAGCTATGATGTTCAGGGACGCTGACCCGATTTTCAGCAGGTGCTGCTCCCCACTCATAGACGGAGCCTCCCCGAGAGTGATAGTGGTGCCTGCTCTTATCAGCACCCCTAGCACTAGCTCAGGCTGTTCATTCAAAAAAAAAATTAAAAAACATCAATACCAATCAATACAACCTTTAAACTGTGAGGCGGGCCAATGGGCCCAGCAAAAATGAGGCCCACGTGGTGCTTGGGTGGGACAGATGGTGTCTCGGGGAGTTGTGTGGCGGGCTGTCTTTTTTTTTTTTTTTTGCACACCCGGCGTGAGGTCGAGTCCACGCAGGGGAGAGTTTTGCGGAATCGAGGGTTTCGTGTAGTCTAGCCGGTTTTGTTGTAGTATAGCGCAGGTTTCGCGTTGTTTCGATTGGACCCCCTTTTGTCGTTTTGTGCCGCAGCTCTCCCGTGATTTTGATGGGATGCCTTGAGGCGCACGTTTGAATACAAGTACATAGAAGATTTTGTTTCCACAACTGGAGAAACGTGACTGCTAGCAAACACTTCATGAGTTCAATTCCGGCTTACCCAAAAGGCAAAAGGAATCTCGGAGTAAAGGGGTAACTTCAGTAAAGAATAAAAAGGAGTTATAATTGCACTATGGGGCAAGATACAGTTTACAGTTGCACTTCGGGCACCCTACCTGGCAAGAAAGTTGGGTTGTATACATTGCCCGAACTGCAATTCGAAATTGTATCTTGGCCCATAGTGCAATTATAACTCATTTTTGTGACTCCCACGCAGTTTTTCCCTGATCTCACAGTCGTTCTTGAGCGGGCCTCGCATTCGTCTGCGATTCAGGGCATTAGGGCCTCGCTCCTCTACACAACACTCTCCATGTAATTGGACACTTTCTGGGATAGATACATTCAACATGTTGGATTCGTCTGAGCGCAACTGGTCCACAAAACGTCAAAATGCATGTAGAGTGTTTGTAGTGGAGCGATGCTCTTGCTCACAAGAGGACTTTCTTGACAAACCTCTGGACGCGATTGCAGTCTTGTCTGTGTCTGGCCCTGATTTCCGCCAGATGCATTTCCTTTCAGAAAAAAAAAAAAAAAAAACAATAGAAGAATTTTTTCACTTTTTCTTTTCCGTCAGCTGCAAGGCGCTTCATGAAGTGGGGTTTTCCGTGCGCGCGTCGCCGACTGCGGTGTCCAACGGTCGAATTTTTTTATTTTTCTACAGGTGATGTTGAAGAACTGTATGCTGATTGTAGTCATCTACCTAGCGCGTTTTGTCAACTATTGTCAGGCACATTGATACAAGCTTTGTTTGGTACACGCCTCGCGTGCTGCAATTCATGGCAGACGTCCTCCGGCGGTTCCTGCTCCTGCTCCAGGCCACTCTTCTCTTGCTCCTTGTCTTGTTGTTTCACGTGCGCGTCGGTGTGTGGGGTCCTGGCAACAAACGGAAACGACGAACGGTGAGGAAGACGACAATGGACAGGTGGGAAAACTCCTACAGACAGTCGACACACGCCATTGACCACTCCACTCCACAACTTCTCCTGTAGTAGCCCTCCACCGTGTCATCAACCTGGCGAAGATCCTCCCATGACCCTCCCGTCCTTCTCCTCATCCACCATCTCGGCGTCGCCTGCAGGATCGCACCAGATGCCATAACGCAACAAAATTGCACAATGGATTCCGATAACGACACACAATCGGGTGCATCCATCACTTGTTGCATCAGCTGCCTCTGCCGGCGAACGGATAATCTCATCCTCAAGCGAGATGGCATTCTCTCAATGCGATAACGCATGGCGACAACTGACACAGTTGTGGCCACCATGTTTCTCGTTAATGCCTTTGCACCACCCGAGAGCTCTCCCTCCATCGTCGGGATTTGTAATGCACAAGCGCCTACCACTCGTTTGCTCGTCGGCATCCTCGCTGCACCTTTTGCACATCGATGGGGACCACGCTCACACTCTCCACATTTCACGGAAGGTTACGTTCGCGCTCAGTTGTGATGGCTCGAAGAGGATGCAAAACACTAAGGTGACGTCGCAGTCGAGAACTGTTACACATACACTCTACGTCGCCCAACGTTTCAATGCTCGCCTTTTAAGCTATGGCCGCCATCACTCCTCCGCACAGACGTTTCGCCCCAGTCTCCAGTTCAGCCACCAGGACGCCTCAGGTGTGGATGCGTCACAACGGAGAGTTCGAAATTCAAAATTTGAATCGGGATGTTGGCGCCCTTTTGTTTCTTCAGCCTGGTAGGCCTCCCCGCCTCCGCCACTGGACCGCGCCCGAGGCAAACATCCCAGCAGGATAACGAACATCCACCCCCGTGGCCGCGTGTCTGCGTATGAAATTGGTCGTCGGAGACCTTCAAGGGTTTTCCTTGGGACCCATCGAATTAGGATGCAGTGTAACGATGGCGCCAAAAACCAAAAAAAAAATCCAAGGACTTCATCATAATTCCTGAGGATTTTCCAAGGAGGGTCTAATAAGCCCCATACTCACACGATGATGGCTTAAGTGTCATTGGCTCTTGCAGAGAGGAGCATCATGCTGGTGGAGTGGCTGCTGGAATTGGTCTGCTAAAGGTTGGAGGAGAAGTTGTTGGAGCCAAAAAGGTCTGCAGGAGGAGCGACACAGTCACAACCAAGGCTGGTACTGTGGGATTGTCCCTAGGCCTCTTTGGGAGTATTGGTTCGATGAATTGTGTATTTGTTTGTAGGATTTACTTGTGTGGTGTAGGGGGTATTGGTTTGAGGATTTGGGGTATTCGAGGTATCAGCGCAAGGACTTGAGAGAATTGGGATATCGATTAAGGGATTTGGGTATTTGGGTACCGACTGTTTGTCGCAGGCACAATGGGTTCTGTTTCCTATAGAAGTAGTTTTTTTTTCGAATATGGGTTGATTGGAACGCGACAGATTTTTTGGTCCAGATTCAGACTGCGAATTAACCAGACTGCTTTCAACAAGGTGTATGAGACAGAACATTGTGTAGTGTAGAATTTTTTTAGTATATAGTTTCAACAGTTCTTGTGTCCGTCAAACCGATTGTCAGACCCCTGATGAGCCTAGTTCGGCGGCTAGGCGAAACCGGTCGGGTCATACGCCTGCGGTTATTCCGCATTGGACTTCATGATTATCTTAATTTTACAGTCGCGTTCGGGGACACCTGTCTGTTGTCTATCGTCAGTTTCCTGTCGTCTACCTTCTGTGTCAGTCGTCACTTTTCTGAAGTCTACTGATGTGTCAAGTGTTTGTTGGTTTGGATGATTCGAAGTGTTTGCTCAGTGTTACGTTGCTGTTTTTCCATCTTGACTATCCGTTGTTCTGACCTTGCTAGATCAACTTCATTGCACGAAGGAACCGATGTAGAGATTACACTACAGTTGAGTGACTTCGCTCTTTCGGGATGGCGTCGAATGGTTTAGGCAATGCGAATGGTAATGGTCCTCGACCACCAGTTCATTGTTACAACTGTGGTCAACTCGGTCATATTTCACGTTTCTGTTCTCACCCACATGTAGGTAATGGTCAACAGTCGAGCAATGCAATTGTGCCAGTCCAGCCGATTGTTACTTATCCACCTGCTCCTATGTCACAGGTCAGTACATCTGCTCCGTATTATTTTAGTCAGTACAATAATAATGGCGGAGGGTTGGGCAGACGGGTTGGCTCATTGGAGGAGATTGTTACACGGATCAATAACAAACATCAAGCGGATCAAGCACGGGAACGAGCGTCACGTGAAGATGAAAAAAGGAAGAAACGCGAAAGTGATGACGAATAACGAAGGGAAATGGAGAGGAAGAACCGAGAAGAATTCCAGACGTCAATAAGACAAGAATTGGCCACAAAGTTGGAGGTAGTGCGGGAGGCGGTCAACGGAAAAAAGACCGCGGAAAGTGAAGAAATGGCGAAGCTCAGGGTGCAGATCGAGACGCTATGCAAATTGAAGGAACCCGTGGTTGAGAGAAAGAAGGAGGCTGAATCTGATGAGGTCCGTTTGTTGAAAGCGAGAATTGAAGAGCTGCAGAGGGTGCGCGATGTGGCGGGTACCTCTGCTACGGTTAGTAAACCACGTAGTGAGTTGGAGGAGATTCTTCGATTACGACGAGAGCAAGAGGCTGTCAAAATGACAACGGATAAACGATTGGCTACGCTTGAAGAAGTGATTATGGCTCTCCAGAAACAATGTGAGGCGGTGGAGGCTAATGCGAAGGTATGGCGAAACGAAGCTCTAAGGCCAGGTAACAAGCGAGGATCTGTATCTGTTGCTCAGACTCTGCACATTGATGCGCGGGTTCGTCCAAAGACTACTCCGTTGGCAACACCGCGAGCTACGGGGAGAATGGACCAACACTTGAAGGAGGTCGTTGATCGCAACAAGCAGGAAGTAGAGCTTTTGAAGGAAATGCTGCTACGGGAGGTTAACGCACGAAAGGAATCGGAGAAGGAAGTGGAGCGTTTGAAGGAGGAGATGGCACGATTGCAAACGTGCCAGAGGGGAGGAACTAACCTACGAAAGAAAATGAATGCTGTGGCGGGGGCTTCTGCGTTAAAAAAAAAAAAAGCAGGCATAGATGCATCGCCGGTGGTATTGGTTAGTCAGAGAGAGGCGACACTAAGGGCGGCGAGATGAGAACTTCGTAACCTCAAAAGGACGCGATCACGCGTATTTGTGATGAGGAAGGGGTCACGTACACTACCCTCGATGCTCCCAAAGAAGCATTGGCACAATCACGAGCCGATAAGGCAGTTGCTGATGAGGAGGTAAGTAACGATCTGGGTAAGCCAGACATTGTTGTCGAAGTAACGGACGGGAATGATGAATCTGAAAAGGATGGGGGGAGTGACTCAGTTGAATCTTAGGGTCACTCCCCGACGCGGCTTGGATATGGAGTTTGGTTGTTAACTGTCTTAGATTTCGACGAGAGAAAGTGGCATGGTTGCGATGCAAGGAGATGAACCGTTTGATGAGTTTTGCGGTGTGTTGTTTAGTTTTTTGGGTTTGGTTCCATGGGGCAACAAACTGTTCGATTTCTTTGCCGATGTTCATTCTTCGTCTCGATTGAATGATTGCAATGCGTGGGATGGGCCGGTTGTGTATGCGTTCGTGTCGCCCTGGTATGAGCATATTTACGTCGGTAGTACAAGTCGGGATATGCAAAACCGATGGAGAGAGCATTTCTATGGGAGTTGTAGTAGGCAGGCCATAGATGGAGGAAAGAGGAACGAGAAGTTGTATCGGTGGTTACGTCGATGCGGGATTTCCAGCTATGTTATTATTCCACTTTGTCGCTGTGAAGCCACGAATCTGATTATTACGGAAAAATTCTTTATTCGATATTTATGTCATGCTCTTAATACCAGAAATAAAACGAGGCGAGCAAGGAAAACAAGGTCTGGCTTGAGGGAACGATTACGGAAGAAAAGAGCGCAAGTAGTAAGTAATGATGGAACTGCGGGCGATAGACGGGATCCGAGGCATGGCGATGGTACCTTATGTGTGTTCCATCCCGAGAAGGGATCACCATCTGTCAGTTTGATTGATATTTTGAAAGACTGTGTGAAGCAACGTGTTGGTTCCATATCTGTTCGTTGTATTGGCGGTCACTTGTTGGTTGGCAAATAGAAGGTACTGAAGAGGCTGTTTGGTGAAAGTTATGTGAGTTGTGAGTTTGGTCTTAAGGAACTTCGACATTCTCGTGGATGGTTGAAAGGTGGTGGTGTCTTAATTTTTGAATCAATTAAACAGTTCTTAAGTCGATCGTTAGCACTGAAGGTTCTATTGGCTGAGTTTTTGAGTAACTAGAGCAGTAGGGTGGGGTTGAAGGAATGAGATTTTGATAAATTGGTTGCGGCGTATGCCGCAATACGGACTTTCAGTGAAAAACGAACAAGATTTCGGTTGAGATGCCCCTTGACTCACCATTTTACGACTCGCTTCGGAATTCAAATACGTAAGCGTTTGGTAATACGTGTTCAATACGATAACACAGTTAGTAAGGCTAAGGTACATCAGCTTGTTGTACGACTGCTAAGTATCATGAACATTCAAGCGAGTTGGAGGGATATGTTGATCCAACGAATGCGTGTCGTTTGGTGCAAGAATCAGAGTATTGGGGATATGGTGCACAATTTTTGCAAGTATTCTCGGAAGAAAGATTTGCAATGTGTTTGTAGGAATGGGTCGTTCTCTTCTTTTCCGTGTACAGATGGACATGTCTGCTTTCGAATCAACGATCTAGGTGGTACCTTCCCCAGTTGGATGATGAATTCAAGGAACGTAGTTAGACCAAGTAACATACATAAATTTTAGTGTCTGCGCTCTCAAATTTTGCTTTCGTTCTCCTCTAATTCCTCCCTCCCTCCGGTTCTGGGCAATGTTATGTCTGTAAGGGATGTTGAGGGATGCTTTGTGAAGGTTGCGGTGCAGGCGACTAGCATATGTGAAGATGAGGTTCGTCCTTTTCAGCAATTGATGAATGGGTTGGTTTGTTGTCTTATTGATCACAATTTAGGGGATACGATGGTCTGCTGTCCAAAGGTCTATCAAGATGGAATGGAGAAGTTGTTTTTGAAAAACCCTGCTTTCGAAGATAGTGCTCTTGGTCGAGATGAGGTTGTTGAGAGTTCGGCGAGGGAGTACATCGAGAGAGGTCTGACAGGGGTAAGTCAATGGGATAAAAATGGTGAGTTTGGGTATGCTTATGGCATACCAAAGCATAAAGATATTACGAGATGGAGACCGATTTGTCCATCCTATTCGGAATGTGCGGTGAGAGATGGTCGCCTGATTTTGAAAGCAGTCAATGCGATGTTATGGAGTTTGCCAGCGCAAAGCAATCTTAATTTTCGGAGTGCGGACATGTTGCTAAACATATTGAAGGAAGTGAATCATGGATTGTCCGAACAATTTTTTGTTTTGGGAGCCTCATTTGACGTAAAGGATATGTTTTCTAATTTACCACATCAGTCTATTTTAAACGTGGTGCGGTGGGTTATAAAATTTTGAAAAAGAAGGGGGCAAATGGGGTTGTGGTGCGTCAACGAGGGAAAGGAGCCAAAATGCTGGTTGGGAGATGTGAGCCAGGATGGAAAAAGGTGACGTTTGATCTGATTTATTCGTTTGTTTCGTTTGAGTTAGGTAATACGTGTGTACGGGCAACAGGAAGGCTTCTTAAGCAAAATATGGGCATTCAGATGGGAAAGTCATCAAGCCCAACGTTGGCACGTCTTTTATGTGCGTTTAATGAATTTAGTTTTTTGTCGGGCTTAGGTAATGACAGGAAGTTGTTTCGCGGTTGCAGGTTGGTAGATGATGTGTCTGTATTCACAATTTGTAAGAGGAATGACTGGTGTTCTTTGCGAAGGGGGATTGACCTGATCGAATCGTTTAGCCGATGTTATGACATTAATCTGACTTTGGAACGAACGAACTTTGGTAATAGTTGGGATTATCTTGGCTGCGTACTTAAGGTGTTTGATGGCGCGACTGAAGTTTTGTGCTTCCCTATGACTAAAAATCAGAAGGAAGATATTAATAGGGAGCCCAAGTTTCAATGTATTCAGGATTATGTTTCATATTCTAGCAAGCAACAAAAAAAGGCGGTGATTTCGTCATTTATGCACAGAGCGAAGGTTTTTTCTTCTATCGAAGCTTTGGTGGTTCCGTATCTGTTTTTTCTAAAGTGTGAGTTATGGCGAAGGGGGTATCTGGATGATTTCTTCGACGAGGCGTTGATAAAATTTTCCAATAAGTTTGCCGATGTATGGAGAGAATGGATCTCGATGTTAACGAACTGGGATGAATTCTTGAAAGGATGAGTTGATTTGGGTCTGATTACCCTCGTGTTAGGGGGTATTGGAATTTACCTGTATTTCGTAACCTCCGAGATAGGGGGTGTTGGTTCGAAGATTTTGGATAGTTGGGGTATCGGCTCGAGGACTTGGAATAATTGGAGTATTGGTTCGATGAATTGCGTATTTGTTTGTAGGATTTACTTGTGTGGCGTAGGGGGTATTGGTTTGAGGATTTGGGGTATTCGAGGCATCGGCGCAAGGACTTGGGAGAATTGGGATATCGATTAAGGGATTTGGGTATTTGGGTACCGACTGTTTGTCACAGGCACAATGGGTTCTGTTTCCTATAGAAATAGTTTTTTTTCCGAATATGGGTTGATTGGAACACGGCAGGTTTTTTGGTCCAGATTCAGACTGCGGATTAGCCAGACTGCTTTCAACAAGGTGTATGAGACGAAACACTGTGTAGTGCAGAATTTTTTTAGTATATAGTTTCAACAGTTCTTGTGTCCGTCAAACCGATTGTCAGACCCCTGATGAGCCTAGTTCGGCGGCTAGGCGAAACCG
>BFEA01000377.1:186184-210175 GCA_003427395.1 Chara braunii
TTGTGAAACAGCCCGGCCGGTTGCTAGGGGTGCTGATGAGTGCAGACACCGCTAGCACCCTTGGGGGAGGCTCCATCTATTGGTGGGGAGCTGCACCTGCTGGAAATTGGGTCCAGCGTCCCAATTTACAATATAGGAAGTGAGGATATCATAGTTTGTCATCTATTGTGTCTTGTACAGTACTGCACTTGTGGATGCCTTCCCTGACGATGTGAAGTATGTCATCTGTTGTTTCCCTTGGGCTGTGAGCTTTCTTCTTTTTTGGTCCTGGTCACTGTTATCCCATGGAGCTGCTAGTAACCCCTTCCCATCATAGAGACCATCTTTCATTCGCCCAGCCCTAGTAAGCAGCCCCCCTTTATCATGCCTAACCCATTTGAACCTCTTAAACTCTATACTTTCTTCCTCTAAAACTCCTTGTCTCGTCATATGCCTATTCATTTGTGTAGCGACTGTCACTTGCCGTCCTAAACCCACAAACCCATTTCTGAGCCCTTAGATCCTTACTGCCCGTCCCATCCTTACCACCACCCATCCCAGTTGTTCACATATCCCCCGTATTTATAACCACAGATGCTGTCACCCTATTGTATCAAAGGTACCCTGCCATTTCCCATCACATGATGTATCTAGCTGTCAGTTGGCATCAGGCCATCATATCCCCTAAACCCTATTCTGAGTCCCATTCATTTCCATGTCCCTCAAGTTCATAAACACAGATCCTATCACCCTGTTGTCACCTGTTGTCACCTGTGGTAATTCTGCAGTCCCTCTTCTCATATTTTAATTAACAGTGAGTTAGGCACAGCCGAGCTTAACCCCTGGACACGATCCTGTTCAGAATTGAGCTTGACCTGTTGCTGTCCCCCGCGCCTTCATGCTGTTTGAGCCGGGCCGGTCCGACGGACTATTGAATGATTTGAACCCCAGGCTGAAACCCAGGCTGTGCCCTTATTGTATGGCGGACGTCGATGAGACCTGTTGCCGTCTCCAGCGCCTTTATGCTGTTTGAACCGGGCCGGTCCGTCGGACTATTGAGCCGCGGGCTGAACCCCAGGCTGTAGCCCTTAGTGTATGGCGGACTTCGGTAAGCCCCATCCCGTCTGATGATCTGTCCCTTCCGCTGTTCCACCCGATCCATCGTGAAGTTCTACCTTTCCTGGATCCAGATTCCATGCTTGGCCGGCACACAGCTCGGGGACATAGGAAGAAGCAGGGGGGGGGGAAGGGAGGGGGAGGGTAAGGAGAGAGGAGAAGAGGAGGGGGCGAGGACATCGATGATATAGTGAAGCCCGGTACACCAGGGACAGACTAGACCAGGACAAAGTTGGTCGGTTGGAAGGGGAAAGTGAAATGATCCCGTGGTAGTCGTTGTAGCGGTCCAGTTCGCAAAGTTTCTGTGCATTGTCCACCCATACTGCCTGGAAATTTGTAACCAGGTCGTGGCGTTTGGTTTCTTCCGGTTCTTTTGCCAGCATTTGTTTAAGTTCCTTCCATGCTGCATGCGTGTTTGTACCAATTGCTTCGACCACCACAGCTCTTGCCTCCATATAACCAAATGTGTGCTGTTTATATTGGTGGGCACACCTCATCCTCCATGCTGCCATCAGCATTGGCAAGCGGGTGATGGTAAAAAGGTTGGTCATAAATGGAGACCAGTCTTTTGTCTGCGGGGGCATATCTCCCAAGAGGATGGCCTTGATTTCCCATGGCAATCTAGTGCCAGTGAGGTAGTGCCACGCAGCATCCCACCAAATCCACAGTTGGGCTACCATGGGGCAGTCTAGGAGATAGTGTTCGAGTGTAGCGCGTCGTTTAGGGGAGGAGTTCCCACAGAAAGAGCAGAGAGGGGAAAGCACCCCTTGTTCTTCAAGATTTGTTCTTGAAGTAATCCAGTCCGGAGTTGGCAGACAGCGGTGGACAATTTGCCACTGGAGAGCTCTAAGGTTAGTGGCCGTATATGTGAAAGAGTTCCCCAGTTGAGGTTGTGGATCTCCTCCGCTTTTAGTGGAGAATCTCTGGCCCATCTTGCCTTGATCGGGGCGAAGACCTGTGTCTGCTTTCTGGCCTGCCTGTACCCATTTTTGACTGTATACTGCCATATCTGGAGATTCCTTCCCCCTCCCATGTCCCACTCCCATTCCCTCGGGTCGAAGGGCAGTTGGCTGACTGGGGTGGTAGGTTCATACACGGCCCAGCCGTTACCAAGTTGATCCACAACGCACACCCTCGTCAGCCCCTCAGGGGGTGCATCGTGGTCCAACTTGTCGTCCCAGGTTAGTTGCGACCATCTTTGCCCCGGCAGGCACGGAATGTAGGCTTGAAGCCCTACTTGTCGGGCCCCCGTTCTCTCCACTAAATAGATAACCATCGGAAGCGGCCAATCCTGAATCTTCATAACCCAATCCCCTTGCATCAGCGTTGGGCCTTTCCGTAGCACCGAGATCCAGGCCAGCGGGATAGCCTCTTGCAATTCATGCAGGCCTTCTTCAATGTTTCTAACGTGGGCCAACCTTGGCCGAAGCTCCTGTGCTGTGAACCATGACTTTTTTTTTTTTTTTTTTTTTTTTTTTTTTTTTTTTTTTTTTTTTTTTGCTGGGAACCGGGCCCAGCGTCCCTTATAATGTGAATACATAGATGATTGACAATTGATGAAAATTTGGGATGATTGAGGATCATTTTGGATGATATAGGATGTCAGAGTGGATGATTGAGGTCATGAAATAGAACTAGATGATGACTAATCAGAAAGATTGTCTACTCAGCATTGAATTACTATCCTATCCCTAATTTCCTGTATCCATTCCAAACAACCAATCACAATTGAGCCCGTGCTATGCACCAATCAGATCTCTTCCCAGTCTCACACCCCAATCTGGCTCGGTTGCAGGGCAGCGCTACCCACCCTAGCTCCTGTCTCTTATACACATCTAGATGTGTATAAGAGACAGATGCATAGATGATTGACAATTGATGAAAATTTGGGATGATTGAGGATCATTTTGGATGATATAGGATGTCAGAGTGGATGATTGAGGTCATGAAATAGAACYAGATGATGACTAATCAGAAAGATTGTCTACTCAACATTGAATTACTATCCTATCCCTAATTTCCTGTATCCATTCCAAACAACCAATCACAATTGAGCCCGTGCTATGCACCAATCAGATCTCTTCCCAGTCTCACACCCCAATCTGGCTCGGTTGCAGGGCAGCGCTACCCACCCTAGCTCCGACCATCGTCAGCCAGATTGTAGCCATTAGTCAAGTTTGCAGATTGCCTTCCTCCCTCGGCAATTTCAGACCTCTGTACAAAGTCAACCTGGCCATTGCACAAGATGTGAACCATGGCTTAGTTTGGTTGTTCCACAAGTCCCTGACTGAATACATTCCCTTCTTTGCCCAGGGAAGCTACCGCGATCGGTTGTGCAGGGAGAAGGGGTTGCCATTGCCGTCCTTAATATACTGGTTGCCGAACAACGGCTGTCTCCATATCTCCTCCCATCTCAGGGGCGTCGGTTTCTGAGATGGGCCCCGTTCTCTCCATAGCTTCAGAAATGAAACCCACAGAGGATCGGTCCTGAGATCCCATTTGGCTGTGTCTGTGGGAGAGTTGTTGTGCTGGACGCGAGGGGGGGCTGGGAGAGACCAATAATTGTTAGTCAGCCATTGGAACGGGTGCACTTGGTTGTTGGTTTCAGTTTGTGGGGCCAAGGTGGAAATTTGAATGTGTGCATATGGCTCCCATGGGATGTCGTTGCCCATTAGCATGCGAACGAGAAACTTAAAAATCAATGCCTTAGTTTCATTTTCAGGGTCAATTATTCCAAGCCCACCTTTTGATCGTGGCTGTATTACGACATCCCATGCCACTCTTTTGATGCATTCTGTTAGTTCGTGGTCTTCGCGACAGAGGTATCCTGCATCTGCTCGTCTCAATCTTGTGAGCTGTCCACGATTCAACTTCCAGACAGCCACTTTATACCAGATCGCTGCAAATATAGAGTTGTTTAATGCAAGTGCCCTGCCCACCAATGATGTATGAGCTGTTTCCCATGTCCCCATTCGTCGGATCGTCGTTTGTACCAGTTTGTCGCCGCGGTCCCGGGGTGGGCCCAACGCTGTAAGATCAACTCCCAAGACTGTGATAGCGGCGTCCTTGGGCTTCCAATCGACTCGCGGGGTGGGAGGCGGCGGGCTGTTCCCCTCGGTCAACCACCATCCTTCCGTTTTCGTCCCCCAGTTGACTTTCATATCTGCCGCCACCTCGAACAGGTGTGTCGTGTGTGCCAACGCCTGCAAGGATGTTTGGTTGGCTTTAAACAAAACCGTGAGGTCGTCCACGAAGATGGACGTAATCGGAATGAGGTGAGGGGGCAGCTCTTCGACCCCGATTCTCTGTATTTCCGAGTTGGCTCTAATCATGGCGGCAAGAGCTTCCATGATGAGGACAAAGAGCATTGGCGCAATGGGGTCGCCTTGCCTCACAGATCGCTGGAGGTGGATCGGGGGGGCGAGGTGTCCATTCATTATTATGTTGGTGGTCGCAGTGTGATGAAATATGTTCACCCATTTTCTGAACCTGGGGCCAAAATTCATTTTTTGCAGGCACAGCTCCAGAAAATCCCAGTCAACATGGTCATACGCTTTTTCAAAATCGATAAAGAGTATGGCAGCGTCGGCCCGTCTCTGTCTCGCATATCTAATGGTCTCATTGACCAACAGGATATTGTCCTGAACGTTCCTATGCGGCATAAATCCCAACTGGTCGGGGTGAATGATATTGGGCAAGTGGGGCAAGAGTCTATTAGCCCAAACCTTAGCCACCGTTTTATAAGGTACGGGGAGGAGAGTGATCGGACGATAATTATGTATCTCCTCTTTGTCATCTTTCTTGTATAACAGAGTTGTCACCCCTTGCCCTATCATTCCTCCAAAGGTCTCTTCCCTGAAGACATCATTCACATACTGACAGAAGTCATCTCGAAAGGTGCCCCAAAAGTGTACCCAAAATTCCTTGGGGAAGGAGTCCAGCCTCGGGGTCTTTTCATCATCCATATCCATCAGGGCCTGCAGCAGCTCGCTTTCGAGAATGAGTTCTTCCATCTTCTCCCTTTGTTCTGTGGTGAGCATTGATGGAATAACATTTGTCAGGGCATTTCGAGCCGTGTGCAAGATGTGGGGCGGGTGACTGCCAGTTTCAGAGGTGAAGAGCCTCTGATAGTAAGACGAAGCGTATTCCGCTATGCTGTAGGAGTTGGTTGCCCGCGGCAGGTTATTGTCAAATGGGTGATTAAGGGAAGCAACCGTGTTTTGCCTTCCTCTTGCTTTAACCTTTCTGAAGAAGGCTTTGGTCATCATACCTTCAGCAACATCTTTTGAGATGCGTGCTTGGATTCTCCATTTCTGAGCTTGGGCGTCGAGATGATCCTGCAGTTGGAGCCGTGCTCTTTGGAGGGTGTTGAAGGTATCCGTATCTAGAGGATTATCCATAAGCTGGTTGTCCCATTCTTCTAGATATGCCAGGAGGTTATCCAGAGCAGCCTTACATTCCCTGGCATGCTTAATAGAGTACTTTTTGACTCTCTCCCGTAGCTGCGCCACTCCTTTATTGAACCAATTAACCAAATTACCGACCAGTGGTTTTGAGGCAGACCAGTGTGCCCAAAAGTCCTTGACCATGTTTTGAAAGGAGGGGTGGGTGAGGAGGGTGGAGTTGAACCTAAAGTACCCTGGTCCTTTGGCAATGTGCGAGTGAAAGGATAGGCCAAGTACCGTCATCCTATGGTCAAAGGACTTACAGGGTGATATCGTGCAAGTGTCCGCCACTGTAAGGAGACCTCCCAGCTCATCCGATATAAGACCCAGATCTATCCTTGAGTTTGCTACACCGCTGGCTCCCCTGGCTTTAACACATGTGTAGGCTTTTTTAGTCGGGTGCAGTTGACGATATGAGTCTATGAGGTCGAGGTCGGCCATGAGGTGCCCCAAGGCTGCCACATTCGGACCGTTTTGTGTGTAGTGTTGTTGTTGATTCTGTGTGGAGGATCGTCTGTCCATGAAAGGATCAAGTGTTGTGTTGAAATCACCCATCATTATTACAGGGGCGTCCCTGGGAAGCAGCTGTTGAAGAGAGGCAAAAAAGACCATTCTGTGGACTGGTTCGTTAGGTGCATAAATACTCACCAGATAGAGTGTTTCCGTTCCAAGAGCGGCTTTGAGCCAGACCAACCTCCCATCCAGCCTGTCCCATTCAGCTTGAATTGGGGTAAGTCTGGACGTGGGGTGAAGCCAGATGGCGACTCCAGTGGACCCGGCAGCCCTTGTCGGGGCCGCATACGAGGTATGGGGCCACACTTGGACGGCTCTGGCCTGGTGCGTTGGAGAGGCAGTGAGGTGGGTCTCTTGCACTGCTATTGCATCAGGCCACTTCCCCTTAGTATCTTGAGAGATGAGGTTCCAAATTGCCCTCCTCTTCTGTTCTTTAGGTTGGGCAAGCCCATTAACGTTGATCGATCTGATGTCAAGGTCAGCCCCCATCACCCTTTTAACCCAATGGGGAGGTTTCCTTAGTGGGGGGGCAGGGTGCGGGGGGCTGGGGCACACAGGGGGGCCTTGGAAAGGACCCCCCTGCACCCGGCTGACTCGGCCTAGGCTTTGAGATTGGGTTGACATCTTGGACAGATATCGGACTGTGCCTCCCTTTTTTTTTTTTTTTTTTTTATATATTTACTGTGCAATCTGAAGTGGTTTTACAAACGGTGGGTCATCCCACCGCTGATAAGCTTCCAGTATTGCATCCTCCAGGATAATACAGAGGAAGAGAATCTGTTCATTTGTGGTCCAGGTCGCATTAGACCTCAATTTTGCTGCCGGCATGTTTTTGAGCTGGTGCTGTGTCATCCACTGCATATTTGACCCAGTCTGTGGTCTCTGTGAGGCATGTGGGAACAGGAGCAGAATGGGAGTGACTCCTTTTGGGAATGACAAATCTTGCGGGAACACTGTGCCCACAACATCACAGTCACCGTTTTGGAAGATGTGCAATTTGAGCTCATTCCTGGTAAGCCGTTGGGCAGGGTGTCCCCTCCATCCCTGTAGGGTAAGCCCCTGCATGGTGTCGATCTGTTTGACGACCGGTTTAGGAACTCTCAGTGGGTTGGGGCGGAGCCCCACCTGCCACTGTGCATCCTCCTCCATTCGTCTGATGGGCAACACCACGACCCCTGCAGACCAGATTATAGGAGGGTGAGGCCCGATCGGGATAGCTAGGTGATCTTTAATGCAAACCAGTTTTTTAGGATCATTTGGTTCGGCCCCTGATCCCGACATCTTCTTTCCCTCTATTTGTCTCTGCTGTGACTGATCAGGTGGAGGCCGGGGCATGCCCAACACCCCATCCTTCATTATACCGTTGTGCTGGAGATATCGCTGTTGTTGCCGGGGGTAATCTCCCTCCGGGCAAGGGGCAAGGAGGCCTCCTACCGAGGTAAGGGGCACGAGCTCTGTGCCCGGGATGTCCCATTCAAAGTTTGAATGCGCGCTGTCAATGCTGCCGTCCGAGTCGGAATTGTGCTCACTAACCTCAAATTGTTCTTTTGACCCGGCTCCCACTTCCGTTGCTTTGCAGGTGGCCAGTGTGCCCGGGCATTGTGATAGAAACCCTGCCTCGGGCTTATGCATCTGACCCATCTCCCCCTGATCCAGGGCGTCTTTAATGTGGAGCAGAGGTATGAGAAGGTGCTTTGGCACTAGCTCTTCCGGACCTGTAATGGCCAGGGCAGTGTTGTGCTGTTCATCCCCCACAATGCTCTCCAGTTCCTGTATAATGACAGGTGGCCAGGTGATACCATCCAACAGTATTTCGTATGTTTCGTCTGGGTCATGGTCCCTATGGCCAGCTGTGTCTGTGAGCCGTGCCCAGCCGTTTGTGGGCACAAGTGCTGTCTGATCCGCCCCACCTTTTTTGTTTCTGACTTTCTCACAGAGGTTGTATACTGCATCTCTGATTCTAATGGCCATAACCTGCCATTCTATCATGGATGGATCTTCGAATCCGTCAATATAACGTGTGACCGATTATGTACACAGGAAGGCCCTTCGAATATTCTCCCAATGAAGGGGGGGGAATATTCATTTGACCACCTTCAATCTGACCCTTACTTTCCTGTCTCTCGTATGGCGCCTGGTGCCTGTTTTGCTGTTACCACAATCTTGTGCTCCTCTATCGTGGTCCTCCCGACCCTTCTGGGCAGCCTCCTCGTCTACCATCTGCACTTCGGTCCCCGGTGGAGGGGGGGGCGCTTCCAGGGGCTCAGGAGCAAACTGTTGCACTCCCAAAAAGAGAGATCGCAGGGCCTCCCCCGGTACGGAGATATGGGGGGAGTGCTGGGGTATGTGTGTTGTCTGAAGTGGGTTGCTCCTTAGCATGTTTTGCAGGACCCGGGCCATTTCGATTGACGACTGTGGGCCTGCTGGTAGGCCTATGACCAGGCCTGATGCCAAACTATGCGAGACCAGAGGGAGGCAGGCCTTCTTCAATGTTTCTAACGTGGGCCAACCTCGGCCGAAGCTCCTGTGCTGTGAACCATGACTTAGTTTGGTTGTTCCATAAGTCCCTGACTGAATACATTCCTTTCTTTGCCTAGGGAAGCCACCTCGATCGGTTGTGCAGGGAGAAGGGGTTGCCATTGCCGTTCTTAATATACTGGTTGCCGAACAACGGCTGTCTCCATATCTCCTCCCATCTCAGGGGCGTCGGTTTCTGAGATGGGCCCCGTTCTCTCCATAGCTTCAGAAATGAAACCCACAGAGGATCGGTCCTGAGATCCCATTTGGCTGTGTCTGTGGGAGAGTTGTTGTGCTGGACGCGAGGGGGGGCTGGGAGAGACCAATAATTGTTAGTCAACCATTGGAACGGGTGCACTTGGTTGTTGGTTTCAGTTTGTGGGGCCAAGGCGGAGATTTGAATGCGTGCATATGGCTCCCATGGGATGTCGTTGCCCATTAGCATGCGAACGAGAAACTTAAAAATCAATGCCTTAGTTTCATTTTCAGGGTCAATTATTCCAAGCCCACCTTTTGATCGTGGCTGTATTACGACATCCCATGCCACTCTTTTCATGCATTCTGTTAGTTCGTGGTCTTCGCGCCAGAGGTATCCTGCATCTGCTCGTCTCAATCTTGTGAGCTGTCCACGATTCAGCTGCTAGACAGCCACTTTATACCAGATCGCTGCAAATATAGAGTTGTTTAATGCAAGCGCCCTGCCCACCAATGATGTATGGGTTGTTTCCCATGTCCCCATTCGTCGGATCGTCGTTTGTACCAGTTTGTCACCGCGGTCCCGGGGTGGGCCCAACGCTGTAAGATCAACTCCCAAGACTGTGATAGCGGCGTCCTTGGGCTTCCAATCGACTCGCGAAAGCCGCTTTTGGAACGGAAACACTCTATCTGGTGAGCATGTATGCACCTAACGAAGCAGTCCACATAATGACATTTTTTGCCTCTCTCCAACAGCTGCTTGCCAGGGACGCCCCTGTAATAATGATGTGCGATTTCAACACAACACCTGATCCTTTCATGGACAGACGATCCTCCACACAGAATCAGCAACAACACTACACACAAAACGGTCCGGATGTGGCAGCCTTGGGGCAGCTCATTGCCGACCTCGACCTCATAGACTCGTATCGTCAACTGCACCTGACTAAAAGAGCCTACACATGTGTTAGAGTCACGGGAGCCAGCGGTGTAGCAAACTCAAGGATAGATCTGGGTCTTATATCGGATGAGCTGGGAGGTCTCCTTACGGTGGCGGACATTTGCACGATATCGCCCTGTAAGTCCTTTGACCATAGGATGGCGGTACTTGGCCTATCCTTTCACTCGCACATTGCCAAAGGACCGGGATACTTTAGGTTCAACTCCACCCTCCTCACCCACCCCTCCTTTCAAAACGTGGTCAAGGACTTTTGGGCACACTGGTCTGCCTCAAAACCACTGGTCGGTAATTTGGTTGATCGGTTCAATAAAGGAGTGGCGTAGCTACGGGAGAGAGTCAAAAAATACTCTATTACTAATAGCTGCTCTGGATAACGTCCTGGCGTATGTAGAAGAATGGGACAACCAACTTATGGATAATCCTCTAGATACGAATACCTTCCCTGAACATCATAGCTGCTTATTTGCCAAAACACCCAATTGTAGCCCCTGCCAGCTGCGTGGGCCACTCTCAGGGTAGGGAATTTGACAGCTAGACCCCACGACTACTAAGTGACCTGAGCGGGTAGCCTACATGACAAGGTTAGATAGGTGGGGCCTGTTTCTCATTCTATATGTTGTCGAGCTCCAAATCCCGTTGGGGTTGCAAGTGATTCTCAACCCTTATTGGAACTCCGTCATTACTATGGCTCTACCCCCTATCAGGAATTGCAGACTGTCATTCTTGACTCTCCCCTCCCCAGAGACCTGACAGGCTCTATCAATTCCCACTTTGTGCAGCCCCCCCTTGTATAATTATCTGGTTCTGGCAGACTCGGTCTGTGTTGTGAGTGTTGTTGATCTGCCGGTGATGTATCTGATTGGTACTCAGGGCACTTTATTCCTATGGGTGCTTGTCCCATTATCCCTTCCTCTCATAACCCAGTTTCTTTCTTTCTGACCTACATTAGAGCCTGCTGCCATCTGCAGTTCCAACAAGTTCTGTTTGGGTCTCGTCAACTCTCGTGCGTGTCTCTTCCCTGATCTGCTCCTTGTCTTCCACTGTTTGGAAGGTTGTGCCGTATAGGACGCTTGCCCCCGCTGCTGCTTGAATACGTCATTGCCTGGCCAGGGCTTGTATGCTGTATCTGCACAGGGGTGATCTTAAGGAGGTAGGAAAGAAGTGGGGGCGGGTGACTCGGGTAATGTTGGGAGTTGGGGGGGAGGTGGGGGTGTCACAGGCAGAGGCTCTTCTGGCATTGGGAGTGTGGGGGTGGCGTTGGTCGTTGTGTTGGGTGTGCACAATGGTGGTGGGGATGAGGGGAAGGGGGGCAAAGTGTTTGTGGTGGGGTCCCCTCCAGCAAAGGGTGTGGAGCTGATGGTGATGGTTGTGAAGGGGGACGTGGAGTTTGTGGCGGAGATCCCTCCGATAGCGGTGGGGGTGTCGGCGGGGGCAAGGGGGTACACAGGGGAGGGGTGTCCGAAAGCGGTGGGTTTGGGTGTTATGTTGTGTGACCGGGGTTCCCCATCTGATCAGGATGGACACAGTGAAGTGAGGAGACTACCAGAACTAGCTGTCTTGGTGATTGTCGGTGGAATGCAGGTAGCGTTTTCCAATGTCATCTGCATTTCTCCTTCCACCAGGGTTTCCATATGAGGCTTCAGTCCCCATCTATCTTTTGGGCTGGATCAAGCCACTCCTGTCGAAGGTGTTGACGGATTCAGCAATTTTGGTTTGATCAATAGTGGATGTGAGTTTATCTTTGAGGTTTCTCCAAGCCTTTTGAATGTTGATCCTAATTGTTTCAACAATATGTTGTATGGCTTGGATGTAGCCAAAGGTATGTTATTTCCTCTCGTGGGAACAACGAGTCCGCCATACTACCATTAACACATCCAACCTTGTGAATTTAAAGAGGTTGGATTGGAAGAGTGACCATACAGCCCTGGAGGATGGGGATTGGTCCAACAGAAGTACAACCGGTTCCCAAGGCAGGTCAATATTTGTGAGGTACTTCCATGCTGCTGCCCACCAACGCCAAATCTGGTTTGCCATTGGACAATCCAACAGGTAGTGTTCGAGGTTTGCTATCTGTTTTTGGGATGATGCGCCGCAGTAGGAACACAGGGGCGACAATATGCCTTTTTGTTCAAGACGGGACCTTGAGACCACCCAATCTAGGGTTGGCAAACAACAGTATATGATCTGCCATTGGAGTGCTCGTTGTGATGTGGGCATGAGTCTGGAATAGTGGGGTCATATGAAGTTTTGTAGATCCTCTTTTTTTAGTATAGAGTCACAATGCCACCTGTCTTTTATGATGGAAGTTGTGTCGGTTGTCTTATGGATCTTCCTATAGCAATCTTTGACCGTGTATTTCCATACTGGCAGCGGCTTAGCGCCACCCCATTTCCACTCTTCGGAGTTGAATGGAAGTGAACAAATTGGGGTAGCGGCCTCATAGGCCCACCAATCAAGGTGACACAACTTGCTCCGGTGTCGACCAGCATCCTTCTGGCCTCGTCGTACCTCAGGTCACTGAAAGTGATGGCAACGTGTTCTGAACCTAGCGCCTACTCACTGCTGCTCAGACATGAAACCTACTGAGCCCACAATTGGATTTCCCGGATCCCTTCCCCCCCCTACGCCCTTTCTATAGGCCCCCCCTGTCACGGATGCATATGAATACCAGATGGAGGCAAGGGATCACCGAAGAACCCCCTGAATCCAGGATGCCAAAGGACCTGGACCAGTTTTATAGATAGATTTGGCGACCCGAAGGCGGGCTGAAGAGGTAGTACTCTCCCTAGCCAGCATTAGGGGGTTTGGGTCCACTTCTAGCATCTCATTAGTTTGCAGCCACATGTATTTGCTGAAAAACGCAGATCATATATTTCATTCATACTCAGTCACAACCAGTCATATCCAGTATCTACTGGAGCTATAATGTATCATGATGAGATGCTGGACCCGGTTTCCATAAGGAGCAACCCCCCACCAATAGCTAGAGCCTTTGCACTGAGGGCCACTTAACGATGATGCTTTTATCACCCCATTAAGTGGTGTCCCCAACAACGTTAGAGAAAAACAAAAACAGTATCATCTCAGCTGACGTCCATAACTCTTTTACGATGCCTATCAGGGTTGAGACCCTCAAGTTACACAATACGTTCAAGAGCCACAGACGATGTTGGGGCGAGTTGTGCCACCCTGTGATGCCTAAACCTCACGCCCAACGCGACTTCCTGTTTTCAGAGTGATTGGGGGGGGGGGCGAAAGTGCACTGTAGGGGTGTGTCAAGGATCTTACGAAAGTGGGTTGGAGTCCCAGGCCGGAACTGAGATCTCCTGTGTCAAGTTTCAGAGGTGGAAGTGCAAGTGGTTTCTGCGCAGGGCCAGGTCTTGGGTTTTGTCTTTCTCAGGGTCGAACGACTAATTTCGCCGTCCTCGTCGCCTCGGGCGGGCTCGCACCTGGTGCACTGATGGAACACAGTGGGTGTCTCTCTGTTCAATCATCTGTCACTGACGGGTTTCATAAATCCTCGAGTCCGACGTGGATGGCCTCAGCTGGAGACTGTGTTCTCGGTGCTCAACTTTGGGGCGGGTCCGTCGCACGAACCCTGCAGCCCGATAGGTGTTGTACTGACGACAACTTTGGGGCGGGTCCGTCGCACGAACACAGCCTACGGGGCCAACAATGCGCGATCGAATCCCATGAAACTACTGTCAGATGGTGATAGGGGAGAAAGAGATAGAATGGAGGGAAGTCGATTTCAATGGCGACGAGTCCCGATGTAAGGTGACACTGATAATTACGGGGGTCGGGGTAATCTGGGGTTTGGGGGTTCCGTCCAAGAGCCTGATGAAAGTCCCAAGCACACAGCTGATCGTCCTCCGTCTAACAGGGATAGGCCGAAAGCCGTAAGTTTGATCGGCGGAGGAGTTGTTCGTTCTCCCAATATTATCTGTACTCGGGGTTCCTCAGACTGGCACGATCCGTGATCTAGAATGGAATGTCGTCATCCATATTTGATAGGAGGGGCTTGACTTATACATTTGGCCATGCAAAGAGAGGGGGCACCAGGTCATGCAGACACGAGTATACGTGATGACTGTCGTCTGGCGATTACTCGTATATGTGCGTTCAATGATATGTTCCCACCGAATCCGAATCAACTCAGATAGATCAGAGGGCCGTTCGACGAGCGAAAGAAAAGAAATGAACATTCATTCTTATGCATCATATGTCAATTACGTGCGATTCATATATGAGAAAATCAAACTCATACTTAGGTATATACATCGAGGGCAACCTACTCATTATGCATACATCTGCCCTGATCCAGTTTGGTCATGGGAGACAACCCAATCACACATCCGATCACCGCAAGGATGTATCCGTTTTATTTCAAAAATGGGCGAGGCCACATACGTGTCCCCACTCATAAAATCATCACTAAAAAAAACGAACAGGTGGGGGAGGTAAAAAATGCCCCATACATCAATTGAAGAAAAAGATAGAAAGGCCAAACAGTGCCGCAATCAAGAATGGTCGAAGCCAAAGATCAAAATTACACAGAAGATGCAAAGAAAACAATTCCCACTTCAGCACACCACCTTCTCTCTCTCTCTCTCTCTCTCTCTCTCTCTCTCTCTCTCTCTCTCTCTCTCTCTCTCTCTCTCTCTCTCTCTCTCTCTCTCTCTCTCTCTCTCTCTCTCTAAATTCCCTTGATGCGGGCAGTTTGTTGCCTCGCACCCATCAACAACCCGAAGTTGTCATCCCGCTTAGTCCGAGTGTGCAAGCCAGGTTTGCTCGTATGCCACACTCCTTCGTGGCCATACGTCAACCCCGCACACCCAGCACCAGCTCGTCAGGTCGCCCAACTCCCTACTCACCTTTCTGTCTCCGCTCGTTAGCCGATCCTCTCGACCGTGCTAACTCCCAAGTGTAGATTAGAGAGTGAAGTGGTCGCGCATGCAAGCTTTATAGTAGTCAGGAGGTGTGCGAGGTAAGTCTGGATATGCTGACGCGAGAAGCAGAAAGGAAGAGGAAGTGTCGGCGCGGGGTCGCGGCGTGGGGGATGTAGCCACTCTCCTCGCATCGATCCAATCATGCACCTGCAGGCCAATGAGATAGACAGGAAAAGAGGCGTAGAGGACTTCGCGCGCCAAAAGAAAGGAAAGAGATCAAGAAGCGAGAGGTGCGGCGGGAGCAGTACGCAGAGCAGTACGCAGATAGACAGTTACACCTACACTCGCCAAGAAGGAGCAAGAAGAGAGATTGCAGTTGCAATTTGGAATTCAGGCGCGGCGGGAGCAGGGCGCAGAGCAGTACGCAGTAATGCGCGCGTGAATAGGGAGCCTTGTGCCATTAGAGCCAAAAAAATTACGATGCTCCCAAATTTCTATCCTAATTAAGATCCTAATTGCAAGAAGAACTTCTGAGAACCCGTATACGTTCCAAAATTGAAAAAGAAATGCAAGAACTTCCCCGCGCAGTAATCGCGCCAAAAATTCCCCGCCCAGTTCCGTCATCATCAAACAAAAGAAAGAAAAGACGCTGCGTCAACCGTTATTTTCCGCGCTTGCTATGGCGCGTCCTCCCAAGCGTCGTGGTCCCAGCCGAAAAAAATTAGTGCGAGCGGGCCAGGTCCTTTCTTCTCCCTCTTCCCCCCTCAGTTCTACTTCACAGAAGATAGCGCCCTTACAGAAAAGAGATCGTCACAACACTGTAACCCGTAGATATGTGGGAGCATGAAGCCTTTTTCTTTTTCCTTTTTCAATACATGATCATGGTTGCTAGAGGTGCTGGTAGGAGCAGGCACTGATAGCAGCCCAGTGGAGGCTCCATCTATTGGTGGGGAGCGTCACCTGCTGGAAAACAGGTCCAGCGTCCCTGATACAGAAATAGCTGAGACTGACTTGAATTGTAATGCACAGAGTGAGTGCCTCTTCAGCCTGAAACAGGCCACCTGAGAAAAAACTATTGACTACTGGAAAGCCCCTGGCCTTGGAATGTTGCCTTTTCTCGGGAACTGTCTACTCTCTGGACTGTCTAATCTCCCTGTCCGTACCCGGGCATGAGGCCTGGTAGAGAGATCTGGGAAGGTGGCCCGTGTCACCAGGGGTGGGGGGCACGTATGTGGTGGGAAAAGTGGGCCCATTGCCCAAGGCTCAAATTACTGGGTGGCCGGTTCGGACATACCCAATACAAAGAAGTCTGTGGTTGAATTCTAGTCAGTCCCGTCTCAGCCGACATCCCATGGCTCTATTACTATGCCTACCAGGGTTGACACCCTCCAGTTACTCAATCAATATGTTCAAGAGGCATGGACTCTGAAAAACTCTGGATACCAGTCATAACAGAAGTCCAATAATCAGCAATCATGACATATCATCTACAATAACATCCATAATGATGAACTGGAAATACCCTCTTGGCGGATCACCTGTGGAAACATCTTAGACGTTGACCTTTTTCCCTTAAAAAGGAATTAAAAAAAAGCCAAACATGAAATCAGTATATGTAATGAGGAGGAACTTCGGCGCAGTCACAAAAACAGTTTGAAAATGCACTGCAGGCAATCCCGTGCACATATCACAACCCCATGTGACCCCACCGGATATACGTTCACCATCACCGGCCCTTTTGCCTCAACAAGTGCATTTTCAAACTCGAACCCTGACTGCACCGTAGTTCTCATATGTAAGGGGTAAGTACATTCATGTCACCTTTGAGTATCGAATGGGCAAAAAAAACACGCGTCGGCAAAGAAAACCACCCCAAGTTCGAAAAGGCAACGGAAGTACCGACTGCCATGGTGTCAGACCGGGTGTCATATTTACAGGGGTCGGCTGTGGTGTCAGAGGGGAAAACAAAAAGAAAAGAAAATGCCCAATACTTTTGGACCGCAACCGCTCATTTCGAGTTGACGCGAGACTCCCATCCTACCACCTCTCTCTTGACATATCTCCTGGCGCACCCCCACTTCTTTCTCTATCTTACTTCTACGCGAGGAACATCACTCTCTACTGGAGCAACCTGACCAGACAGCGGACACGGGCACTGAGGCTGAGTGGGTTTCCCCATTCAGCCTCAGTTGAGGCACTAGTGTACAAGCCTCGTTATACGGGTACCTCGGGAGCTAGGCGCGATTTTTCCAACTAGTCCCGTGAGCAGTGAGGGTACCCATAGGCAGTGTCTAATGGTCGACTAGCCAAGGTCTAACCCATGAGCCCCCCTTATTTCTACAACCAACCCGGCACAGCGTAGTTCATATATGTGGCTACTGTCAGTTGTTGATATAGTGGTGGTTGATATGTGAGCTTAGTATGATATCGTAGTCTATATGGATGTATGTGGTTGCTAATGAGCCTTGCTTGTGTCTGTTCACTAGGGAGAATCGCCCAGTGGCAGTGGAGGAGACCTCTACCCTCATCAACTACCCCCAACCAACCGCCAAGACCCACCTCCCCAGAATGGGTCCTAGCCCTTGGGAGCAGGACAGACCTCTTGTTTCGACATTGGCTTCCCTACAAGGCACCCCTCCCTACCATAGGACTGCCACGGTATCACCATGCACCCAACCAACCCCTTGCCACTCCCCGGCCCAAGAGAGAGAGTAGCATCCCTCCTACATCAACTTTCGCATGGGAAAGGACTCCGTCTCCCCCAAATCCTTCCAGAGGATCATCCCTAGCTGATATGACGAACAGTGTACATAGACATGATGAATGAGCATAGTCTGGAGTTGAACCCGGGACCTCCATCATAGAATATCAGAGCTCTACCCACTGAGCTATTGAGGTATTAGTCTGTATAGGCGCTATGCCAGGCTCGAGACAAGTACGTGGGGTGCAACCTACACCAACCAGTTGTGCTCGGGGAAACTGAGGGCTGACAAAGTCGAACCCGCAACCTGTCTGTTGCAACACCGGAGCTCCGCCCACTGAGCCACCACGTACTTGCTTACCAACTGGCCGTCTCGAAGGTAAGGCGCCAAGTATGCCACAGGCACTTATCGTGGGGGCAATGGGAGTTGAACCCACGAACCCCTGAGTGCCACTTGAACGTCTTACCAACTGAGCTACACCCAGCTGGCTGGCAGGAGTTTTTTTGGCCGTTAGCGTTTCAAAACATGCTGCGTCCGCCGGTATTTCTTTCTGTTGTTTTGCCTTAACACACAGTTGGCACTGCTAGTGGTGGTGATACAAGCCCCCAGCACTAGATACTTGTTACTCCATGTAAAGGAGTTATGGTTGCCTACCAGCTGGCCCCCTTTGCCTAGGGCATAGTGCTTGACCAGCACGCTGTCCTGTCGCACCATATGCACGAGGCCCACGGTTGATGGGTGATCCTTTTGGGCTATCCAGTCCCCTTCTTGGAGCGTGGGTCCTTTTTGGAGGATGCGATACCAGGCTATGGGGAGGGCGTCCATAATCTCGTGCAGTGACTTTTCTAGCTGGTGGCAATATCGCAACGCAGCTTTCCTCTAAGTTGTGTCGGTGTCTTCCACTCCCGGTGTCCCACAGATCCACCACCCGTAGTATCCCTTGTTTCACCCACCCCTTCCATGGTGAATCCTGTGTCCCACAGATCCACCACCTGTAGTACCCCTTGTTTTACCCACCCCTTCCATGGTGAATCCTCTGTCCCACAGATCCACCAACCGTATTACCCCTTGTTTCACCCACCCCTTCCATGGTGAATCCTTTGTCCCACAGATCCACCACCCATAGTACCCCTTGTTTCACCCGCCCCTTGTGTCCCACAGATCCACCATTCGTAGTACCCCTTGTTTCACCCACCCGTTCCATGGTGAATCCTTTGTCCCACAGATCCACCACCCGTAGCACCCCTTGTTTCCCACAGATCCACCATCCGTAGTACCCCTTGTTTCACCCACCTCTTCCAGGGTGAATCCTCTGTCCCACAGATCCACCACCTGCAGCACCACTTGTTTCACACACCCCTTCCATGGTGAAGTCTGTGTCCCACAGATCCACCACCTGTAGTACCCCTTGTTTCACCCACCCCTTCCACGGTGAACCCGAACTGCACATAACTTCGGCTGTTGGAGTGGGTTATCCAGTGGTTGCCAAACAAGGGTTGTCTGGCAACCGCTTCCCATCCATCCGGTGTGGGTCGGTCTGGAAGTGGTAGCCTTCTCCAGGTCATCAGGAGACGGACGGGACAAGAAATCATCGTATTTGAGGAAAGGGTTGATCTTGCATACAAAAAAAAAGTAAAAAGGGCAGGTAACAGCGATTTCATCAGAACGTTCATATTTACTACGTGGGAGGCACAAAAGAGAGTTATAATTGCACTATGGGCCAAGGTACAGTTTGCAATTATTGCAGTTCTGGCAATGTATACAACCCAGCATTCTGGCCAGGTAGGGTGCCTGAAGTGCAATTGCAAACTGTATCTTGCCCCATAGTGCAATTGTAACTCCTTTTTTGTGACTCTGAAGTTACCCCTTTATTTTTCAAACGAAATTAAAAATCCAAAATGGGGGCAACATTTTATGAAAATTTGGGTACCCTCTAGATGTATCTGGACTCTGGATGAATCCAGATACATCGGGAGGGTAGGGCGTTTTCAGAATGCCGTACCCAAAATTTCATCACTTTTGCCCCCCCATTTTGGTTTTTCAATTTCGTTCAAAAAGTAAAATCTGAACGTTTTGACGAAATCGCTGTTTGGTGTAGCATGCCCTCAGGTGTCCCAAGTAATTAATTGCACAGTTGCAACCAAGATAGAGAGGATCGGGGACCAAAAAGAAAGCAAAGAAACAGAAAGGATCAGGGGAAGTACTAGCCTGCACACCCATGAAAAATGAAACTGCATCCAGCCGCCTAGCTCAGTTGGTAAGGCACGCAAGTGGCATTCAGGAGGTCTTGGGTTCAATCCCCATTGTCTTCATGCACCTTCCTGGGCAAGCTTGGCGCGCGCCACCTAGAGATATGCTGTTGGTCCCCCCGAGTGGCATTGGGCAGAGACTGCTGATGTTCATAGGGGGAGGGGACCGAAGGGGAGGCACAGTGACTGGCCCATCAAAGAAGCTCGGTCCTGATGCTACCGGCTGACCCCTGGCTGGTATCGCCCACCTGCTGTAGCAGGTATCGCACCTGCTGGAGGGTGCAGCTCCCGCATGTTCCCTCGTTGGAGGCTTGGGCACAGATGTGGCTGCTACGGGGTTCCCCGTAATACTATAATGACAATAAAAAAGGCCTGAAAGGCCGTCCTATCCAGATTTGACAGGTAATTGAATTGGTTGGGCTTAAAGAATTAGCCTTCCATTTTGGTCGTGTTGGCCGAGCCCCAAAGGACGCAATGCACACGTTTACTTGGAGGCTTCCTTTTGCTGAAGCGGATTTCCTCTTCCGTGCCGAAAGAGAAGTCGATTTGCACACATTTTCTATTTTGGCTGGGGCTGCCAGGATTTTTTGCTCTAGTAGGTCATCCCCTGAAAGGTGCAGTGCGGTGCGTGCATGGCACGTGAGTCACATGAATGGCTGGGAAACGTATTGGTGGTTTTTGAGGACTGCCATGGAACAAAATGGCCAGCAGAAGACCCAGCAAGCAGAGAGTATATGCGGTGAGCGTGGATCGAACACGCGACCTTCAGATCTTCAGTCTGACGCTCTCCCAACTGAGCTATCCCCGCACATATGTGAGTAGCCCCCTAAATCACTTAATGGGTTGGATGAAGGGAAAGAAGCCATCTGGGGATTCCCGGCCTCTTAGGGTCTCGTTAGACACTCCCTAAAAGAATCCTAAAATTTTTAGGACGAGTCCTAAAGGATTTTTTGGATTTCGTGTGGTGTCGTTACACGCAATCCTAAAAATCATCTTTTAGGATTCGTCCTAAAAGGTCTCTTGCAGCTGGTTTTCATATGCGTATATGCAGCCGCGTCGCCAATGTCCATCCATTCCTGCCAACGTCCGTCCAGTCCCCGCCAACGGCTACCGTTCGTGGCCGATGTCTGACCACTGACCCGACGGACTGCTTCTGCACCAGCAACTCCGTGTTGACGGTGCCATGCGCGCGACGCAACGAGTCCGTGAAACGCGGGAATCCTAATTTTTTCAGTAGGTCGGGGGCTACTGGAAAATTTAGGACGATTTTGCCTGCGGAATCCTAAATCCTTTAGGACTCGTCCTAACGCTGTTTTCACATTTTCGATCTAAAAATTGGATTTAGGATTGCGTGCAACCAAGACGCAATCCTAAAAACAGGCACTTTGAGGAGTGTCTAATGAGACCCTTACTCTTTGCAATGGAATGATCTTGTCCTTTTGTACCAAAAAAAAAAAAAAAAAAGGGGAAAGAAGCCACCGCAAGGTTAGCCCCTACAAACTTATAATAAAGTACAATAAGGTGAGAGACCAGGGGCGAGGTCCCATTAGCAGTCGGATAGGAGTGTGGCCGATCCAGTGTGACACTGAGTGGCAGCGGCCAGACAGGTTCATTACGAATTTCTGGGCTGAGAAAACAGGAGAAAGGCGGAAAAAAAAAAAAGAAACAGAGACCTCCCACCCGAAATACGGCAGAGTGCTTCCCAGCCATCAGATCACTAATGATCTGATGGTGGTGGTTGCAACAACAGTGAACAAAGTAACCGCCACACTTTCTGGAATAAACTTTGGAATAAACTTGACTTCTGTCAGCACTGATCCTGACACCCTCCATATACTCCGTGATTGAAGGAGGGCTCCGCCCAATGAGATAATTGCACAACAGCAAGTAAAATACCGAAAATGTACAGCAAGTAAAATACCGAAAATGTTCTATCCAGTGGGCCTAAGGCCAACCCCACCCTCCTTTGGGGTTGGCCACACCCCCAACCGATTGAAAAGATTCTGGCGGGAAGCTTTCTTTGCACGGGCATGCCCAGTGTTAAGGAGAGGAGGAGGGGAACAAAGATCTCCTTACTTTTTCGGGTAATACAGGTAAAATGCTTTTTTTTTTTTTTTCAAACACCCCCACCGGTGCAATAACCGTGGGATCATGAGTACTGCACGGCAGGATTTGGGTCACTCAACTGCCCCACAAACTCGTTTCTATCCTATCCTGTTGCTAGTGGGACCTTGCCCCAGGTGGAGCTCCCCACAATAGACTGGAGCCATCACAAGGGGGATCTCTAGGGATGCTCATACCACCCTCAATAATGACATCATTTAACGATGTTCCCCCCTCCCCGCCCTTTAATCCATGATAAAAGCGATCTTACACCCCCATTCCTGTTAACAAGCCACCGTTTCAGGAAACGTACAGTCAACTACAGGAGCGCCCAAATTCATCCAACTTTTTTTTTTTTTTTTCTTAATGAAAAAGCTCCATCTATTGGTGGGCGTCCCAAAATACATGAATGGCTCATTCTACTCTATTTTTTGAATTTTTTTCCGACGGCCGATAGCTGGGCCAAGTACTGGCGGATTAAACACCAAGTATGAATAAGACTGCAGTTTTTTTTTTTTTTTGAATAAGAGTGCACTTGTTCCAGCAAAACATGATGGAGTTCCATTAAAGATTTTTTTTTTTTTTTTTTTTTTTTTTGCGTTTCACTAACTTGCAAAACGTGGTTGCAGATATGTGGTGAGCCTGGATTGAAGACACATGACCTTCAGCAGACTTTTAGGCTCTTATCCTCTTGATGATATCCAAGGTGGCAGATCTTGTGTTCCACGAGAAGCTGAATTACGCTTTGGGTTTCAGAACATCGAGAGGTGGTTGCAGACATGCGGTGAGCGTGGATCGAACATGCGCTGTCTCTTATACACATCTAGATGTGTATAAGAGACAGGTCCTGTACTGACTGGAGGGTTGTTTTTTTTGGGTGGGGAACTTCTGTTTTTTTTTTTTTTTAACACTAGTATTCACAGCTAGCAGTGATGATAAGAGCATACACCCCTAGCTGCTTGACTAGTGGCTCGGGTCCATTGGTGGAGAGCTTCACCTGCTGGAAAACGGGTCCAGCGCCTCTTACAATACAAATTATCAAATGTTACATAATGGTCATAGCAGCCTCTTCACCCCTTTATGGGCCTCCAGATGAAACATGCCACACTAGCTGAATATGTCCTTGCGTCTATATATTGCTTCATTCTGATTAAATCTCATCTCTACCCAGCCAAGACATGTCCACCAAGGATAATTTCGAAGGAGGGAAAGGGTCAGGGAAATAATCCGGAGATCTGAGGGAATCGTCTGAATGAAGTGAGAACCAGTCCCTGAATTCCAAATGGAAATCCTTGACGCTCTCCAGAGTGAGTCATCTGTACAAATTTGTTGGGCGCTTCTGGTGAGCAATGATTGCAATGATTGAACATAAGACCTTCAGACCTTCAGTATGACCCTCCCCAAGCTGACCTATCCCCACATGCATAGGTGCCCTGGACCTCAATCCCCAAGTACTCCAATGACAATCTTGCACTTGCTTTCATAGATGCAGACATGCTATGGCCGTGGACCTTCAGATACCTTCAGACCTCAGTCTGATGCTATCGTAACTGAGCTATCCCCACAAATTTTTTGTGCTCGCTGTCAATTCATGTAAGCGAATCTATTTTTTTCCCCTTTTTTTCCCCTAACAATGTTGAGCTTGCTATCCAGATTAAATTTCAATAAGTGATTTCAAGACATAAGACATGAACACGCGACCTTCAGATCTTCAGTCTGACGTTCTCCCTACTGAGGTATATCCCCGCACACGATGCAGACGGTGATGGGGTGAGCATGGATCGAACATTCGACCTTTCAGATCTTTCAGTCTGACACTTTCCCAAGTGAGCGGGGACCCCAACCGAGCTATCCCTGCACACGATGCAGACGGTGATGCGGTCAGTGTGGATCGAACACGCGACCTTCAGATCTTCAGTCTGACGCTCTCCCAACTGAGCTATCCCCGCACACATCGAACATCCGACCTTGAGATCTTCAGTCTGACGCTCTCCCAAGTGAACAGGGATCCCAACTGAGCTGTACCTGCACACAACGCAGACCGTCATGCGATCCCGCACACAATGCAGACCATCATGCGATGAGCGTGGATCGAACACGCGACCTTCAGATCTTCAGTCTGACAGACGGTCATGCGGTGAGCGTGGATCGAACACGCGACCTTCAGATCTTCAGTCTGACGCTCTCCCAACTGAGCTATCCCCGCTTTCATTGTGCAATTTCCTCGTGCGGTGAGCGTGGATCGAACACGCGACCTTCAGATCTTCAGTCTGACGCTCTCCCAACTGAGCTATCCCCGCTTTCACTTTGCTATCTCCTGCG
>BFEA01000377.1:224988-244534 GCA_003427395.1 Chara braunii
CAGGACAGCATGTTCGAATAGAAGTACATAAGCGGACAGCATGTTCGAATACAAGTACATAGCCGGACAACATGTTCGAATACAAGTACATAACCACGGTCGAATACAAGGACAGTATATTCGAGTATAAGTACATAACAACGTTCGAATACAAGTACAATATGTCCGAATACAAGTACGAAACTACATATTCGAATTAGCACAACCCCTGCGGAAGGATGATACGCATAAACCGAGAAACAGTTACAGTACCAATGAGCCTAGCTCAGTTGGTAGACCCATAACCCGTTGAAACACAGACCTGAGTTTGAATCCAGATGCAAGCAAGCAGATAAACAGAATAAACTAATGAATTACATGGGAGCGGTCAGTTGCATGATGAATGACAACTGAAGGTGGTCGGCGCTGGTTGCCCTTTTCAAATTGAAAGAAAAAAAAAGAAATGGTTAAAAAACAAAGAAAAAAGTTAAAAAAACACAAATAATCAAAGAACCAAACAAAGAAAGATCAACCAATTGCAGGTGAGGGGGGCATACTGACACTAGGGACCATTTTGTACTGACCTCTGGACTTAATTCCGGTCAGATACGTTGAGGACAGGCCTCAATTGCGGTCAGGCACGTCCGGGAAACTCATTATGCGCATATGCCCTAAGAGAAAAGTATCTGGGAACTCTGCTGCAGGCCAACGACCATTGTCCAGTTCTTGAATGGCAAGCTGAGCTTCTGTGTCTGAAGTTTTCTGAAGCCAGCGACTTCTGGTCCGAAGACGATGTGTGTCGATGCCTGTGTCGAATAGCACGAGAAAGAGTATTACACCTGGACAGATGGGATCTCAAACATTGGCACTCGCTATGACACACCCCGACGGAGATCTCAAGAGCCAACACTAAGGTATCCATTAAACTAGAAATCAGAATATGAAGAAATGGATGACCTAGACACGCTATACTGTCGAAACCCGGCATGGCGCAAATGCGTCGAATCGGCAGACCTGGACCTGCGATCCATTAATGTTAATGGACTGGCATCATGTAAACCTGAAAAGCGCCAAGCGATTTGGGATCAACTCAAAGGTGTTGGAGGCAGACGATGGCCAGACGTTATTTGCATACAAGAAACTCATTTGTTAGACAACCCGGAACATAACAGAGCGCTAAAGCAAATCTGGCCACACACGGCTATAAGAGCACACGCCACCAGACCCGGCTCAGCGGGGGTAGCAATCTGGGTCCCTCCTGATTCTAGGTCTGAGCCTGTCCACTGGGTAGTGGATGAAGAAGAGGGACGTTGGGCCTCCGTTCTGGGCATGTTGGAACTAGAATTGCTTTGTATCATCTGCATGTATTCTCCCAACACAGTAGGGGAAAAGAGGGAATTCCTGGGAAAGATCGGTATGCAAGTCCGAGAGGGCATCCCCCTGGTTCTAGTAGGAGATTTCAACGCCACCCCCGACAAGGGATTGGACAGATGGAAACCCCAGGAATCACCCTCCTTCGCGGCGGCAGAGGACGAACAAATGATAGCTGACCTCTGCGAATCGCTTTCGGTTTTTGACACCTTTTGACGGCTGCACCCCCAAACACGACTCTTTACATGTATACGAGATAATGACCCGGCGCGCTTATCTAAATTCAGAATCGATCTTATCCTACTATCCAATGATCTAGAAGGGGCACTGTGATGGGCACTGATTCTCCCACGCAGCCCGTACCCCGGTCTGGACCATAAAACATGTGGCATTGTATTGACTATGAGGAAAAGGCCTGACCAAGGACCGGGCTTCTACAAACTTAATACCTCCCTGCTCAAGGACACGTCCTTTTCGCAGATGATCAGACATGAATGGAACTTCTGGCGGCAGCAGCAGCATCTTTTCGATTCGCAACTAATCTGGTTTAACAATGGTCTAATCTTCCTCGCAAAGAAATGTAAGGATTTTTCCAAAACCAAAGCAGCACTACGACAATACCAAGAAATGACCACTCATAACGAACTAATGAACCTGGAACAACAGGTAGAGTCGTTACAACTTACTGCTTCCACCCAAGACCAGCACCACCTCATCTCAGCTATCCAAGACAAGAAGGACCAACTTTTACAATTTGCACTGCACAGATGGCAAGGTATTAGAATCCGAGGGAAAATGCACCACCTAACACACGAAGCGTCAATGGACACACATTTTTTCTCGATGGCCACCGCTAGAGCTAGACGGACAATTATCGAAGTTTTCTTTGACCCAGAAAATTCTAACACCATCGCCATTGACACTGCACATTGCACATTAGTCACTAGGAAATTCTTCAAACAGCTGTACACCTCTCAAATCCCAACCCCGCAGGGGGAAGCGAGAGTCAGGGAATTACAAGAATTTCTCTCCCCGATGGATCGCTCGATTTCCCCCCAACAACGAGACGAACTGGAGATACCACTCGCCAAGGAAGAGGTATGGACCGCGCTCCTCCAGATGAAAGAAGAAAAAAACCCCGGCATTGATGGTTTTCCCAAAGAATTTTGGGAAGCCACATGGACAGACATGAGCACTGATTTGTGGGAATACTATCAAGACGTATGGGAGGCAAGGGAAATGGGGGAGATTGTGGGAAGAGGCGTCCTGTCTCTTCTTTACAAAAAGGGAGATAAAATGAACATCAGAAATTATAGGCCTATCACTCTACTCAGTGTGGTCTACAAAATGTTTTCCAAAGCACTGGCCAACCGAATGGCAAAAGTTTTGGAAGATGTCATCCACCCGGCCCAAACGGGATTTATGTCCAGCAAGAATATTCAAGAGAATGTTTTGCTGGTTAAAGAGGTGGTCCAACTGGCACAACGGAATCAGGCAAATGCAGCCATTATCTTCATTGATTTCGAAAAAGCCTATGACCACGTGGATTGGGACTTCTTGGATAAATGTCTAGAGAAAATGAACTTTGGTCCGACTTTCCGACGTTGGGTTAAAATCCTACACCAAAATGCCACCACCTGTGTCCAGGTCAATGGGTCAGTGGCACCACCCTTCGATCTCCAGCGATCGGTGAGGCAAGGGGACCCAATTGCCCCATACCTCTTCGTGGTAATAATGGAAGCACTATCAGCCAATTTGAGGAAGAATAGAAATCTTATGCGTATTAAGATCGCCAATATCCCGCAGGACGCAATCCCGATCTGTTCCCTGTTTGCGGACGACCTTACGATTATGCCGGAAGCGACAGAATCCAACATGCAGGAAATTCAGTGCCTCATGAACAAATTCTGTCAGCTGTCTGATATGACAATCAATTGGGGTCAAAAATCGGTAGGTTGGTGGATGCATCATCAGGGGGGAAGGCCCCCAGAAAATCCATGAATCACGTGGTTTCCCCACGATGACCCCCTGAGAGTTCTGGGAGCACAAATGACTGCCAAAGGCAAGCCGGTAACGAATGACGAATGGCTGGCTGGACCGGCGAAAGCCAAGTTTGAAAAATGGAACCACAAACACACATCAATTTTTGGGAGAGTGCTGGTCATTAATAATGTAATCCTGACCACGCTCTGGTACAAAGCCATCCTATGGCCAATGAGTGACGGGGGTCTCAAAGCGCTAAAGCAACAACTCGCGGCCTTCCTCTGGAGAGGTGACAACAACACGACCCACGTGATAAGCCGGGTGGCATGGGATTCAGTGATCCAGCCCAAGAACAGAGGAGGACTGGGAATCGTAGATCCAGCCACGCAGTTTCACACCCTCACAAGTCGCTGGATCCAGCGCATTATTTTCTCCTCTTCATCTTCGTGGGTTCCCTTAGCCCTGGCCCAACTGGCGGACCTAGCCCCGTAAACCCCACCTGAAATAGACCCCCGGGTGTGGTTAGAGGACAGGTACTGGAAGATACCCAGGAAATACAGGAACGGAGATCCTGCGGACAAACACTGGGTACGTCTTCTACGTACCTTGCGGATACTCCCCCCCCCCCGACCGCTCTGCGCTTGACAGGTGGGAATAGATATTCAGGCAACCCCTCTTTGGTAACCGCCTAATAACGGACTCCGTAGGGAGGATACGGTGCAGCTCGGACTCTCCTTGGAAGGGATGGGTTAAGCACGGGATACGAAGAGTGGGGGACTTATGGGATCAGGAGACTAGGACTTGGAAAACCGCGGAACAAATGCATTCCTGCCTGCGATACTGCCATCTTACGGAGAGTGCGCTAAATGATCTTATCGACGGCTTCCCCCTCCATCGGTACACCACCCTCCGGAAGGGCCCCTGCGTGGAAGAGGGGGACTGGGTGGGGCTACCCGACCGCAATGAGGAAGTTGGGAGGGTGCACATGACTGAGCCATCTCGCATACTAATAGAATTTTTTTCTATCCAAAAGAATGATGGGCTGCAATGGAACAAACAACCCTTTTTATGGAGGGAGAGGAAAGGGGTCTATCGCATCAGGGTCATCGAGGAGGAAGGTCACCCAAAGGTGTACGGCCCAATGACCTCGATCGAGGACCTCCCCCTGGACCCCGACGAATGGAAATGGACTCAGGGTACTAGTCCAGGGAAAGGGGGGGCAGTCACATTGTCTCTACATAAGCTTAAAGCCAAGTCGGTCTATCGTATGCTGAGACCCAAGAAGAGGCTGCGAGAAAGGGTGGAGGATAGATGGTACCGGCATCTCAATATTGACCGAAGCCTGCTTAAGCCTATTCAATGGTTTGCACAGTACGGTTGCAGACCGGCCAAAATCTCGGCGCTCCAATGGCAAATAGAACACAGATGTTTACCTACTAACGACTGGCTCATCGACCATACCCGCCTTGAACAACAAGGGAAAGCACTCCCATGGTGCCGTAAATGCTTACAAGGCTTTCCCGGGGGAAAACGGGCGGAAACCATCGAACATATCTTTCTGCAATGTCTGGCGTCAGTACTCCTGTGGAGAACATGGGATAGGATCTGGCGGCATATTGTTCCGAATGAGGATTGGCCATGGGACTGGAGGGCTATACTCCTAGGGCACTACCCGCAATTCCGGGAGAATAGCTTTGTGGTGAATATGTTCAACTTAGGTAGAAGGAGCGTCCTATGGACCATATGGTGGAAGAGATGTATCCTTGAGAGAGAAGGAGCGCAGGTGGCGGAGGGAGAAGCTATGGAACAAATCAGGGCATTATTCCAATATGAAATAGCGTCCCAATGGAGAGCCGTTAAGGATAAACTGGATCAAATGAACAACCGGCGGGACATGCACAAAGCTATATCTGGCTTCAGCAAAAACTGGCTGGGGAAGGAATGGGAAGGATGGGTGGCCGAGGTCAGGTGGTCCGGGAAAGTTCTGACGGAAAAGGGGCCACAAGAGGACCCAGAGGCTGAGATAGAAAGGGATTACCGGTTGGTCTTCCGTGACTGGACCAATGTTGATCCAGCGGTGGCATCACGGGCAGCCCAGGATTTCCTGGATCCCTTCCCCCCCCATCCACTTTCCTTAGCAGAGATTCTACTGCCTGCAGCCCTGTAAGGATCGACAGACAGAAGGGGCAAAGATGCTGCGGGGGGACACAGGCTGTTTGACAATTTTCAACTGAAGTATCCTGGCTACCCTGACTGTGCTAGAGAGCCAAAGTCCTTGTGACAGTCGTTTACTGTTGTTGTCTGACTGAGCTAGGAGCACGGTAAAGAGTGACAGACTTTGTAGCAGAATATACTTCGGCCTGAACAGTCTGCATTCCGGAATATGTGGGCTGTCCAGCCTGTGCCTCAGCCAGCAAAGTCTCCTGTTTGTTCTTGGACCAGGTAGGGGCCTCATTCGGTGTATTTCTGGTTAGTTCTGCTCTGTTACTCTCCTCTTTTCTCTGGTCTTCGTAGTTCATTCCAGATGGGCAGTCTCGGTATGGGACGCCGGACCCGGTCCCTGGCACACTTTTGCACCTCTGATTGTTGAAAGGACGCTGGTTCTCAGTCCTGGCTCTGCTGCAGGACTGGACCGGAATGCAGATGTGGTTTGGTTAAGTAGACCAGGTATGGGTCGCTGGACCCGGTTTCCAACACATTGGCGTCACTCTCAATGATGTACTGCAATAATGGATCAAGGGACGCTGGACCCGGTTTTCAGCAACAGTTGGCACTTCTTCTGTTCTTTCTGTTTCTCCTTTTTCTCCTATCCTTTTTGCTGCTTTTCCAACAGACGGCTTCGATAGACGCCCTGAGGTTAGATGGTGGTTGGCAGGGGCTAGGGTGAGGAGGGGGCTGCGCTGGTGCCCCCCAGTGCCCCCCCCCCATTATCCGGCCCGGCTGCATGGTAGGTTGGTAGAATTGAATGATATGGGATGCTGGACCCAGTTTCCAGCAATGGCGTCACTTCCAATGAGGTAATGTAAGTCAATGTGTTATTTAAGGGACGCTGGACCCAGTTTCCAGCAGGTGATGCTCCCCACCAATAGATGGAGCGGCCCGCCTGACAAACCTCAATCCCGGTGGTTCTCTTACCACCACCGGGATAGAGGCCTTGCACAAGGGCCTTCTATAAAATAAAAAAAAAATAAAAAATAAAAAAAGAATTATTTTTGTCCTCCCAAACAAACATTGTTTGTTTGTTCGTTTGCTTGTTTTTCAAAGATAGGTGTTTTGTTCTTCCAAGCAATTGCCCTAGTATCATAGAAAAGAAAGAGAAAATGAAATAGAATAAAAGTCATTAGACTTGCGAAAGACATAAATATTAAATATGTTTACAGTGGACTACCATAGCTGTGTGGGTTCCCTTTTCCCTTCTACCAATGCAGGCCCCTTGGAGATGCCAACGCCGGTCTAATGAGACCCTCCATCGGTGAAGATGAGACGGAACGCTCAGCATTGGCTGCCTTGCATAGGCTGTATCTTTGTAATTGCGCTGACGCTACGACAAAAACAACTGGCAGCAAGTACGAAGCCATCGATAGAGTGCTGCGGGCCCGAAAGGACTTCTTGATGATGTGCAAAAAAAATGGCCAGGCCTCGGAGTTCCAGCTTGAGTACCTCAGAAGAGAGCCAAAGTCTTCTGGGTCTGTGGACAGATCCACAAGTCCCATCCAAGAGATACTGGCGCCATTGAGTGGGGAGAAGGACAAAACCAAAACCAAGACCAAAACCAAAACAGGATTATTGACTCCGATCGTGACTTGTGAGAGGAAAACCAAAACCAATCAGCCGTTCGTCAGAAGGAAACCAGATTACAGCGTTCCGGCCGCCAGTCATGAGATAATCGCCAGAGTTCCCCCGAATCTTTCTGAAAGGCGGCCTGTGGAGGATTCCGCCCCCGCCCGTAAGAGAGACAAGCCCTCTGCGGAGGAAGACGCCCCCCTTAAGAGAGACAAGCTCTTGCTGCATCAGGAGGGAGGAGGTGAATCTACCGCAATGACCGCAGATCATTTCAAAGAGGCCCGGGGCCGTTCCAATAGTCCCATAACTGGATTCTTGGCAGTTCCAAGGAGGACCACACACAATGCTGCATGCTCTGTCAATGCTCCGGTGGTAGTAGGCTATCAATGCACTTGGTCTTTGCCATCCAATCCTCCGGTACGGAAGTCACCTCCCCACTCTCTCTTGAGGTTGGTGGCGCAGCAGACAAGATCAGGGTCAGTGGAGGCATTGGTGCAAAAAGATAGCAAGCATCTCATGTCAGGAGCCTCTCAGGTTTCATGTGAGCGCTTCTGTGGCAGCGAACATGACCAGGTTCGGGGCACTGACACGGTCGCAGACAGCTTTTCCGCATCGTCGCCGACAAGGTCAAAGTCGGCGGAGGGATCACTGCAAAACGAGAACAAACGTCTCTCGGGAGGAGCGCCTGAGGTTGCGCGGGAACGTTTGCATGGCAGGGAATACGACCAGGTTTGCGCTGACGCATTTGCCGACAACGCGTCTTCGACCTCGTCGTCTATGCCACCCACATCGCACGGCCAGAGCTCGAACGGGCTCCTAGCCGTCGACTGCGGCGGCGAGCAGGCAGGCAGGATGAGGGCATGCAGGTGGGGGAGCAACAACAACATCATAAGAAGCAAACCACGCCAATTGGTATCGCAATTGCGAGTCCGGAGAGATCAGACCGACGACCGGCAACAAGCCGATTCTCGCCCCTCCAATTCCGCCCTTGGCATTCCAAGCAGTACAGTCCCCAGAGTGCATTATTCCACCAAGCTGGACCAGCAGGCGGATAGACTGAACGCAACCGGGAGCTCGTGCTCCTCTGAAGGTGGAGTCGGTAATACAATGGGGCTCGCTCCACTACACAGCAATCTGCATGCACCAGGATGCTTTGTGGACCAGGTGCGTACGGGTGACTCCAACATCTTGAATGTACGGGGTCCAGAAAGCGTCCAAATGCATGTAGAGTGTTGTGCACTGGAGCGAGGCCCAATGAGACAGGAAAGGATGCTTGCAGGACGAGAACCAACAACAGCGAATGGTCTTCAGGGTCAACAACCAGGAAGCTTCCGTTGCGGACGCTCAAAGACGGGCCTTGGGCTAATGTCCTCCTCCTTGCGCGACATGTGTCTCCATTGCCGATGCTCTGTGTTGAATTGCAGGCTGAGGCGAAGAGCACTGCCACTTGTCGATGGCCGGACTACGGGCAGCATAACACCACCACAGCACAGTCTTCTTACCCCTGTATCCTCTTTTTTGTTTTTCAAAAATATTACATAATATGAAATAAAACATTTTCCCCTGTATTCTTTCGAAATAACTTTTTTTTTTTTTTTTTCAACAGAACTTCAATTTTACTCCATTAAAATAATAATAATAATAATAATAATAATAAAATTACTGCATTATCCCCCTCCTCCTCCAGAACAAAGGAACAATTGGAGGCTGCCCCCCCCACATTCTGGCTGGGCCCAGTTTCGACATTTTGAGTACTATGACCCCTGTGGGGTATTCGGACCTTAGGTGTCCAAAGACATGGTTTTGCTGAAAAAAGAGATATCGCATTGAAAACGGGGCCTGTTCAGAGCATAATCATGCAGGAGACCATTACAAACGAATCTGACTATGAACGTGGCCAGATTCGTCTGCAATACTGCTGCCATGAGTATGGTGTGGCCCCTGATAGATTTTCTGTTTCTCTGATGATTGAGAGGGCCAAACCTCAGTTCTTTCTTTTCTTTTAGTGGGGGGGGAATAATTTGGAAATTCCCCCCACAACTTGAAATATATGCCAAAATGCCCCTGACAGATGTGAATAGAGCCGAATGCCCCCTGGCACCGGTTGGACGCCCCATCTTTGCAATGTACCCCTACCAGGTACCGTCCAACTTTGCGAAACGCCCTGGTACTTGCCAACCTTTCCAAGGCCCGGTTGCAGAATGCCCAGGCCAGAATGGCAAGGCTCAGATTGCAAATTTTCGCACCGACCAGACAGGGGCACAACACAAAGAATCCGGCCCAAAAGGTCATTCCGCAGTTGCATTTTGGCATATATCTCAACTTACGGGGGTATTTTGCAAATAGTTGCTTTTTTTCTTTCAATTAAAACACACAGGAGCTTTTTTTTGCAAATCATCCGCAGCTGGAAACCGGGTCCCGCATCCCGTCCCTTAGATCAAACGAAGTCACGCTTCCTGCTGTTATGTTATGGCCTGGGACACGGTTCCACTAGCAAAGGAGTAAGGTATACCGTGTCCCACAAACACCTTTGGGACATCTGCGGGACATCGTCGGACCACTGATGCAGGAGAATCGGATGGCAGCAAAATTGCGAGGGATTTATATTCTGAAGTGGTGTTTTTTTTTTTTTTTTTTTGTGCTTTTTCTTTCCGGTTCCCAAGATAGAGGAGGGAAAAGAAAATAGAAAGACTCATTTTAATTGGCAGCTCTTCAAAAGATTAAAAAAAATCAAGTACTCGAAGGGCATAATTTTGACCCCCTTCTTTTTCCGGGTCAATTGTTAACCCCATCCAGTACTTCGATTCTCTCAAAATATACGAAATGCACGCTTCAGCATGGCAACCGTCAGAGGAGGAAGTCCCATCAGGCACACGAAGGGACTCCCTCGAGGTGGTATGCGAGACTGCAACAGTCACGTACCACTCTGTCCTGGTTAGGTATTGGCTGGGTGGGGAGCAGAGGGTGGAGACGGGAGGGTTAGTGGGATGGCTGCACTTTCAAACATCCGACTTCTTCCCATCTTGGGAAATGTACCGTCGCCATTTTTCTTTTTTTTAAGTCTTTAAAATTACTTTTCTTCCTTTTCTTACAGTGCCGCACACGTCCAAATAGGCCATGACTCGTGTGCTAGTGGAACCATGCCCCTGGAGATCCTGAATCAAGTTCAATCACCAGCATTGATTGGTTCCTTTTGTGTTAGGCCCCCACGTTAAAAAAAAAAGAATAAAAAAAAAAGAATGGACGCTGCTGATTGCTTCCCCTCTCTTTTCCAAGGACCGCAAGCCCCTCTGTTTCCCAGGGAAAAGACAGGGGGTTGCTGCAGCCCCATCTTCTCCAGGGGCAGCAAGACCCTCTCTTTTCCAGGGAAAAGACAGCGGCTTGTTGCAGGCCCATCTTTGCCAGGGCCAACAAGCCCCTCTCTTTTCCAGGGGTAGCAAACCCCTTTTTTTTCCAGGGAAAAGACAGGGGCTTGCTGTAGGCCCATCTTTTCCAGGGGCAACACACCCCTCTCTTTTCCAGGGAAAAAGACAGGGGCTTGCTGCAGGCCCCTCTTTTCCAGGGGCAGCAACCCCCTCTCTTTTCCAGTGAGAAGACAGGGCCTCGCTGCCCCCCTCTTGTTTCCAGGGGCAGCAAACCCCTCCCTATCCAGGGAAAAGAGAAGGGCTTGCTGCCCCAGGGCCCCCCCGAGTCTAGAAACTGCCCATCGTCCAGAACAAAATGATGGAGATGAATTTAAACCAGAGAAAAAAGGGAAAAATAACGAACCTGGTGCACAATCTGGTCTGCATGCGACAAGATCATGGCATGATTGGCATCTGAGCCCCAGGCATTGGCCATGAATAAAGGAGGTAACTTAGGGCCTCACTCCACTGCACAACATTTGAAATGTATGTGGACCGCTTTTTTGTCCCCATGCATACAAAATGTTAGATCAGTCTGAATGTATGTTGTCCAACTTGTCCAATGATACAGTCCAACTACATTCAGGATGTTCAGTAGTGGAAGGAGGCCCTCACAATCAACTGTGACGAATGTGATCTCCTTGGTCTCTGTTATCCCAGAGTCATCTTGAGGGCAACTTCTTCTTCTTCTTCTTCTTCTTCTTCTTTTTTTTTTTTTTTTTTTTTTTTTTGTTGCGTGTCATCCTTGCGCAGGGGCCATGCTAATCTTCTCTGTATCGTTCCAATTTTAACGGATGTCCCGAAGGACTAAGGGCAACTTTGACACTAGCACTTTCCTAAAAAATGTATCTGGCAGATTCTGGCTGCAATTACGGCCAGACCTGGATGAATCTGACCGCAATCACATCCAGGGAGAAGTAGAAAAAAATCCTTTTACTGTGAGTATGCCCTGAGTTCTGTTGATCAGGATGCTAGGGAACAGCGGCAGTGGAGCGAGGCTCTTTTTTTTTTTTTCCCCTCAATTAAGTTATTATAAACAGAGCCTGATGGCTCTAGCTCCTTGTCCATTCTGCGGAGAGGAGAGTCACTCCGGGTTCCTCCCGTCTTCACCCGAGTAGAACTTATCTAGACCGAAAGATGCACCAAATACAGCTATAATGACCAGGTGCTTTACTCGGGTGAAGACCGTGTTCCACCGGGAAGTCAAGTCGAACAGAGTACAATGACTACACATTCACTCTTCCCCCCCATTTTGGTTGAGGGAGCCAAGCGGGGGGGGCATTGATTACTTCCCTTCCCTCGGAAGGGTGTACCACCCCTCACCCCTGCCTAAGTTACCCCCCCCCCTGTGCGACCGCCCCTCTGGACCGGCGTTAACACCCCCCTGTGCAACCGCCGACCGCCCCTCTGGTAAACCCTAAGCCCTCTTCATTCACAGCGAGGCTCCTATTCCTTTCCTCCCCCTCCCCCTCTTCCGCCGCCCCCCCTCTTCTTTTCCTTCTCCTTGCCCAGGGGCCATGCTTTTTTTTTTTTTTTTTTTTTCAAACAAACAACCCGATCGGTTGCTAGGGTGCCGGTAGGCGCAGACACCAATACCATCGTCGGGGAAGGCTCCATCTATTGGTGGGGAGCAGCACCTGCTGGAAATCGGCTCCAGCGTCCCCCTGTATATAATACAATGTGAGAAACAAGGGTAGTGTAAGCATGGTTTGTCAGTATTTGTCAGTATGCATGAGGGGCTGGGCAGTGAGTGGCCCAGCGCTTTATCAGATCATTTGTAGTGGAGTAATCAGTACACCATCGCTTATGATGATGATGATGATGATTACCTGACCTGTTGACAGTCTTTTTTTTTTTTTTTTTTTTTTTTTTTTAATTTTAACGACCTGTTGACAGTCACTTACTGTTTATCTACTATTATATATCTGCTGGTTACCATATACACATGTATCTGAGTCTGTTGAAGGTGGTACTGTGACTGAGAGTGATTATTGCCGCTCTGTTGAAGGTGGCACTGTGAGTGATTCTTGCCCAATATCACGGTGTGCTATATGTAAGATGTGGATAAAGGTGTTCCTCGCGGTGATCCTAACTGTATTGCTCTGGAACCTGCTTGTATACCTGCACCCTGCTGAGACGCATAGTAGGTTGTGTTGACTGTTATTTTGTATCAGCCGCCTTAAACCCTAAACCCTACTGTCCAAAACTTTGGAACTAAATCTTATGTGACACCCATTTACACCAACTCTGTTCTGATACCGTTTCAATCTGTCACCCCTATAACAAGTTCTGTTGTCATTCCTTACGTATCAGTTCCCACCCTACAGTCCACCGGTTCATCGACTGCTTTGTGACTGTTTTGTAGACATTACTGATTGCACTGTGTCCATGTCCTGACTCTACCTACAATGGCCTTAACCCCATCTGCCCACCCCAAACTCCCTTGTGCAACAGTTGTCTTTGACCCACAGATACTCAATCCTTGACGCAGTTCCATCTGTCACTCCCATCACCATCTCAGTAGTCATTATGGAGAGGCCTCACGGACCCAGTATCAGCAGTGCGTTGCCCACATATGTAAGTCTTAGTACCGTGATATGTCTTCTGTATGTCCTCAGAATGAGCCTTTTGGTCTTCTGATGTCCCTGTTTCTTCACCCCCATATTGTGTTCGGGCTGCATACTCCATGCCACGTGACCTATCCCTGCCGCTGTTCCTCCTGATCCCTAGCTGAGGTTGTCAGTTTCTTTGGGAGGGAGTCATTGCTTGGCTGGCACACAGCTTGAGGGCGAGGGAGGGGGGAGAGAGGGGGGGAGGGCAAGGGCGTAGGTGAGAAAGACGAGACAGATGAGAAGGGTGAGATGGAGGGAGGGAGGCCTGCGGGGGGATCTTCCTAGACTAGAGTGAAGTTGGTCGGTTGGAAGGGGAAGGTGAAGTGGTCACGCAGTAGTCGCTGCCATTGGTTTTCTGTGGACAGCCATGGTTTCCACCTTAGGTAGATGTGTTGGTGCAGTTCGCAGAGTCTCTCTGCCTTGTCCACCCATACTGATCCGAAGTTGCTGTGAGGTCGTTCCGTTTGGTTTCTTCAGATTCTTTAGCCCGCATTTGTTTCCGTTCCTTTCATGCCGCATGCGTGTTTGTTGTGATCGCCTCGACAACCACAGCTCTTGCCTCCATATATCCAAATGTGTGTTGTTTAAATTGATGGGCACACCTCATCCTCCATGCCGCCATCAGCATCGGCAAGCGAGTGATTTTGAAAAGATTAGTCATGAAGGGAGACCACCTTGCAGCTTGCCGGGGCAATTCTCCCAGGAGGATGGTCTTGAGGTCCCATGGCAGGCGAGTGTCGGTCAGGTAGTGCCATGTAGCGTCTCACCATCCCCACAGTTGGACTACCATAGGGCAGTCCAACTGGCAGTGTTCCAGTGTGGCCCGGCGTTTGGGAGTATTTTTCCCACAGAAGGTACAAAAGGGGGAGAGGAGCCCCCGTTCTTCAAGGTTTGCTCTTGACGTGATCCACTCCGGAGTCGGCAAGCAACGGTGAACAATTTGCCATTGGAGGGTTCTGAGGTTAGTTGGTCGGATACGTGAATATGTTCCCCAGTTGAGCTTATGCAGCTCCTCTGTTTTTAGCGGAGAATCTCTGACCCATCTGGCTTTGATTGGATCGAAGATCTGTGTTTCTTTTCTGACCTGTCTGTAGCCAACTTTAACTGTGTACTGCCATATCTGAAGTTTTCTTTCCCCGCCCATGTCCCACTCCCATTCCCGCGGGTCAAATGGCAATTGGTTGATGGGAGTGGTAGGCTCATACACGACCCAACCTTTATCTAGTTCATCCACATCACATACCCTCATCATCCCTTCGGGGTGCCTACTGTGGTCGAATGCCTCGTCCGGGGTGAGCCGCGACGATCTTTCCCCCGGCAGGCGCAGTGTGTAGGTTTGCAGCTACACCTTATGGGCATCGACATTTTCCACGTAATAGAATACCATTGGGAGCGACCAGTCTTCTACCTTGGTCACCCAGTCTCCTTGCATCAACGTTGGACCCGTCTTTAGCATGAGATCCTGGCCAGCGGGATGGCCTCTTGGAGTTCTTGCAGGCCATCCTCAATGTTTCGGATGTGGGCCAGTTTAGGACAGAGCTCCAGCGCTGTGAACCATGACTTGGTTTGGTTATTCCACAAGTCCCTGATTGAGTAGAAACCCTTCTTTGCCCAGAGGAGCCACCGTGAGTGGGTTTGCAGAGAGAACGGGTTGCCACTGTGGTTCGTGAGGTTCTGGTTGCCGAACAAGGGCTGTCTCCATATCTCATCCCATCTCAGTGGACTCAGTTTTTTAGTTGGGCCTCGTTCCCTCCAAAGCCTGAGGAACGCGATCCATAGAGGATTTGTCCTAAGGTCCCATTTTGTGGTCGATGTAGGTGAGTTATTATGTCGTGACCCGAGGGGGGGCTGGGAGAGACCAATGTTTATTTGTCAACCATTGCAGCGGGTGCACTTGGCTGCTGGTTTCAGTTTGAGGGGTCAGGGCCAAGATTTGAATGCATGCATACAGCATCTACGGAATGTCATTGCCCAACAGTAGACGAATGATAAATTTGAAGATCAACGCTTTAATTTCATTTTCAGGGTCGATTATTCCTAGCCCCCTTTTGGAACGTGGTTGTGTGATGACATCCCATGCCACTCTTTTGATGCAGTCCGTTTGTTCGTGGCCTCCACGCCAAAGGAATGCCGCAGCAGCTTGTCTCAATTTTGTGAGTTGACGACGGTTCAACTGCCAAAATGCCACTTTATACCAGATTGCCGCGAAGATTGCTTTGTTTATCGCAAGTGCCTTACCTATCAATGATGTATGGGCCGTTTTCCATGTCCCCATTCGACGAACAACCATATCGACTAGATTGTCACCGTGATCCTGTGGCGGACCATTCGTTGACTCCCATGACTGTAATGGCAGCCTCCTTATTCCTCCAATCGACTTGCGGAATATGTGAAGGCGGATTATGAGTGTTGCTAAGCCACCATCCTTCCGTCTCGGTTCTCCAATCTACTCTCATATTTGTCGCTACCTCGAAAAGATATATCGTGTGTGCCAACGCCTTAAAGGAGGTTTGGTTGACTTTAAACAGGATTGTAAGGTCGTCGGCGAAGATGGATGTAATCGGAATGAGGTGTTGGGGCAGCTCCTGAACCTCAAGTTTTTGCATATTCGGGTTAGCTCGGATCATGGCTGTCGGAGCTTCCATGACGAGAGCAAAGAGCATCGGGGCGATAGGGTCACCTTGCCTTACTGATCTCTGCAGGTGGATCGGGGGGGCGAGGTGTCCGTTCAACATTATATTCGTGGTTGCTGTTCTATGAAAAATGTTCACTGGAACTACGAAGCAATTAGAATAGCGAGCCGTATGATAGGTGACTATCTCGTACGGTTCGGAGAGGACTCGAGTACCGCTGGCATGTCTTGCTCAGTGGGGAAGTTTCACTCTATTGAATATACAAAGAATTGAAGGTAGTATTTTACTCATGTTAAAAGACACATCTCCAGAAAGTCCCAGTCAACGTGGTCGTATGCTTTTTCAAAATCTATAAAGAGAATCACAACATCAAATTGTCTCTATCTCGTATATCTAATGGTCTTGTTGACCAGCAAGATGTTATCCTGAATGTTCCGGAACGGCATGAATTCAGATTGGTCTAGGTGGATAACATTGGATAAGTGGGCCAAAAGTCTGTTGGCCCAGACCTTGGCCACCATTTTGTAGGGGACCGGGAGGAGAGTAATCGGTTGATAGTTGCGAATCTTCTCTTTGTCCCCTTTCTTATACAGCAGTGTTGTAACCTCTTGTCCGATCATTCCACCAAAGGTCTCTTCCCTATAGACTGCATTCACATACTGACAGAAGTCATCTTGAAACGTGTCCAAGAAATGCACCCAAAACTCCTTGGGGAAGGAGTCCAGCCCTGTTTTTTTTTCATCATCCATATCTTGAAGGGCCTGCAGCAGTTCGTTCTTTAGGATGGGCTCTTCCATCTGCTCTCTTTGTTTTGTGGTGAGCATTGATGGGATAGCATTAATAAGAGTGTGTCGGGCCGTGTGCAAAATATGAGGCGGGTGCCGGTTGGTCTCAGATGTGAAGAGCTTTTGGTAGTATGATGAGGCGTATTCGACAATGGTATAGGTATTGGCAGCTCGCAGCTGGTTATTGTCAAAGGGGTGTCTGAGGGATGCGACTGTGCTTTGCCTTCCTTTTGCTTTAGCTTTTCTAAAGAAGGTCTTGGTCATCATACCATGGGATGCATCCTTTGAGATTCGTGCTTGAATTCTCCATTTCTGGGCCTGAGCGTCTAGGTGATCCTGCAGTTGGAGTCGCGCCTTTTGAAGGGTGTTGAAGGTTTCCATATCCAAAGGATTATCCATGAGCTGATTATCTCATTCTTCCAATTGAGCTAGGAGGTTATCCGGGGCTTCCTTGTGTTCTCCGTTCTCTGGCTTGCTTGATAGAGTACTTTTTCACTCTCTCTCTGAGTTGTGCGACTCCATTATTGAACCAGTCGACCAAACCTCCGTCCACTGGTTTTAACGCGATCCAATATGCCCAGAAATCCTTGACCACGTCCTGGAACGAGGGATGTGTTCGGAGAGTGGAGTTGATTGGTTTCATAGCTGACAGGGTTCACACTGTAAACTACCGTACAATTGATAGTTAGTACAGATTACGGGCTTGCTAACCTGTCACAAGCTTATTGTTCTCGTACCTGACATCGTTCACATTAAACTGTATAATACTATAATTGCATTTTAAATGTACTTTACAGGGACGCTGGACCCGATTTCCAGCAGGTGTTGCTCCCCACCAATAGATGGAGCCATCCCGACACACAAAAAAAAAAAAAGAAAAAAAAAGGAGAGTGGAGTTGAATCTGAAATACCCTGGGACTTTGGCAATATGTGAGTGAAGAGATAGCCCTAGAACTATCATCCTATGGTCAAAGGACTTGCAGGGTGATATCGTGCAGATGCTCGCCATCGTGAGAAGTCCTACCAGCTTGTCTGATATGAGACCCAGACCTATTCTTGAATTTGCTACACCTCTGGCTCCCCTGGCCCTAACACATGTATAGGCCCTTTTGGTTGGGTGCAGTTGCCTGTAAGAGTCTGTGAGGGCCAAGTCGGCCATGAGGTGTCCCAAGGCAGCAGTGTCTGGAGCGTACTGTGTATGGTGTTGCTGCTGACTTTGTGAGGACGACCTTCTGTCCACAAAAAGGTCCGGTGTTGTATTGTAATCTCCCATCATTATTATGGGCACACATCTCTGGGCAGCTGCTGTTGCAGCGCGGCAAAGAGGGCCACTCTGTGGCTCGGTTCGCTGGGTGCATAGATACTCACCAGGTAGAGTATTTATGTTCTAAGTGAGGCCTTGAGCCAAACCCATCTCCCATCCAGCCTGTCCCAATCTGCTTGGATCGGCGTGAGTCTGGATGTAGGGTGGAGCCAAATAGCCACTCCTGTGGATGCGGTAGCCTGTGCCGGGGCCGCATATGAGGTGTAGGACCACACCTGCGTGGCTCTCGCCCGGTGCGTCGGGGACCACACCTGCGTGGCTCTCGCCTGGTGCGTCGGGGAGTCAGTAAGGTGGGTCTCTTGCACCATTATCGCATCCGGCCAGTTCCCTTTTGTGTCTTGAGTGATCAGATTCCAAATGGCTTTTCTTTTCTGTTCATTTGGTTGGGCGAGGCCGTTTACATTGCTAATCTTCTCTGTATCGTTCCAATTTTAACGGATATCATCAGTGAGGCTTTTATTATTTTGGGGGGAAAAGAAGACAAACAGTCACAAGCCCCAGTACAACTATTGGTTTGCTTGACTTGGAACATACTAACACTAGCACTATCTTAAACATATCTCACCACATTTACAGCTGGACCCGTATGCAACTGGCCGCAATTACGTCCAGAAACAAGTAGAACAAGTGCTGAACTTTTTAACTTATTTCTGCATGTAATTCCGGTCATCCGCACCCAAGTATGGCCATGATTATGGTCAGATACGCTTAAGATTGTGCTACCGGTAGTGAGAGTATGCTCTCAGTTCTGTTTTGCTGAAAGTTCAAATCTTTTTGTTTTTGTTTTTTTCCAGGAAAGTTTCAATCTTTTGCATTCACCGTAATGAGTTTTACCATTAAGGGCCTCGCCACACCACCGTCGAATCAAGCAAAAAACATTGACAGTTTGTGATGGCCACACAGACTGTAGAGACTGAGGCGGCCGACCCCTCCATTAACAACGTGTCAGAAAAACTCGTCGTTCGACGCCTCCTCCGGAACAACCCTCTCCCGCCGGCCTGCAGCATCTTAAGTTTCAACAGCCCTCTCCCTCTCCCGGTCTGGTGGAAAAAAATGGTCGGAAGGGCACGGTGGAAATTAGAATTGACTAGAAACAAAAAATTGTCGCGAATGAAAGACGTGCATGCCATCTTCGAAATCTCCCTTCTCGACACTGCTGTGCGGCGAAGGCGGGGTGGTAAAAAACCGTTGAAACGGGGACTGTCGAAGAAAATCTGACAGACGTCCAAAAAAAACGTGTTTCGACGGTGGTCCGGCGAGGCCCTAAGAAAGGAAAGAAAAAGGCTCATGAATGTGACGTGCCTACGCACAGCAGGTTGTACCTGTCTGCAACTGTGACTAGGTGCAGATGAGGGGGGGTTGAAAATGAGAAAACGGCTGAAGGGCAAGAACCGTGCGACAACACACACAAGGCGGACAACACACAAGCTGCGACTGAACCAGCAATGAAGTTCAATGAACCCAAAAGAGTCCGAATGAATGAACTAAGGACACAAACATATGCCCGAATGGCCGGGGGGGGTACAAACCTGGGCGCCGGAAGTACCGGTCCAGGAACAGACTGACGCCCTGGGACTAAACCGGGACCGAGAGGACAAAGGGCCCATCCCAGAAGTGGGGAAGGCTGACTGCAGTGAGCTTTTCTGTTTGTTTTTTTTTTTGGGGGGGGGGG
>BFEA01000377.1:309754-332442 GCA_003427395.1 Chara braunii
GTCTCATACCATCCTATGCTAGAGTTACAAGGCACCACCATGCCCCAGTACCGACCAGCCTAGTATAGCCGGTAGGAATGCCTTCCTCCCTCGACAATTCCCATTAGCCCCAACTTCCATTAATCGTGTATGTTTTTCCATAGACATCTAGATACAAGTTAAGTTAGCCAAACACGAGTCTTTATGTTGGTTCCCTTCATCTTCCTCCTTCTCTTTATCCAGTGAAGTAACCTACTTGCCTCCATTGCCCAGTGTGGGCTTCATCTCTACTCATCGTAACCAGACTACTCCAACTTAGAAAATTCCTTAGTATAGAAGATTGAGAAATGAATCAACAAAGATCGTAATAAAAGGAATTTAGATTATGGGGAAAAAAATCATTACAAAAGACCATTGGAAAAACAGATGCATGAAGATCCCGACGAATTGCGTATTGGAATTGCAAAAGTTATGTTTGGTAAAAAAACATTCAGAATTGTGAATCTATCAGAATTGCAGTCTGATTCACAACTTTCAAATTGGCAAATGTATTAGATGCTTAGGATTTGGAATATTGCAAAGAATTATTTCATAATGTAGACATAAAAAATACCTATATATGAGGAATATATGAGGAATTACGAATTGAAATCTCCATCAGAACCTTCACAACTGACAGTAAGACATGCGACTCTCAATTAAGATTCTAATATGCCACATCATTGGAATCCTGTTATAAAAAAAAGAACAATCAAGACTCCTGAGTCAAGATCATCAACAAGAAAACAAATTAGGAGATCAAGGGATTTTGGACAATTATTAGCAACATAAGCAAATCAGCGAGTAACCTCCATCTCCCCTTCCTCGACAGCACCTACTTACCTCCTTCCCCTCAAACCCTACCCCGGCGTCTTCGGGGAAGGAAGAACCCTTCCTCCCACTGGTACTTACTAAGGCTCTGGGCACTGCTAACACCGAAAACATCGATGGTCATCTTCGATCCCTAAAAAGAATCAAAAACAGTGTGGCAACTCCTCACCAAGCCTGTTGGCGAGTCACCACAGGGGGTTCGAAACCTCCAAAAAATCTGTGTTATTTCGTACTTACCCTGCTGTCGAAGAAGGGGGGAGACTCTTCCTACCCCCGTAGATCGGTCCTCGTTTCAGTGATCATGCACGTGGCCCCACAGATGTCAAAATCTTCGCAAAATATAGTTGATCCAAAGATAGTAGGCTCCATTGTCCATTCACCATGCTTCTCCCGACTACACTACCTTGCGTCCCGACCCCGCTCACAAGACAGAAGCCCCATCAACCCCTCTCGACCATCTCAGCGACCACTGCAGCAATCCTACGCACATGCTGCCCAACACGCTATCCAGAGTTAGGTTGTCCACGTAATCGATCACGATAGGAAGGTAGTCGGAGAACTCTGCTGCCCTATTCCTCACTCCACGCGCCGCCCGCATCATCCGCTCTCGCCTTGTACCGCAGCGTTCGCCGCTCCCTGAGACCAAAATCCGAGTACGGGCGGCGCATCGCTCCCGGTCGCGTTGCGCTGCTCTCGATGCGCAAGTTGCTAGTCTACCAAGGCTCACCACCTCAGAAAAGAAAATAATGAACCGGTGAAAACAAGTCACCGCCCAAAACCACGATCCCAAAATCACTAACAATTACTCACGACAGATGGAAGTACTAACCAACAAAGTCTTTGCATAAAAGATCAAAAGCAAAAACGTATACCCAAAACCTAATGCGCGACAATATATCCCTCGTCAAAAACCAACCTCATGCCCAAAACCTAGTCACAAGCAACAACCAGAAGCTTCTCGTCTAAAAGGACGAGTCTAACGATGCTCATCAAGAAAATAAGCAGCCATCCAAAGACGACCACCCCCCCACTTTGTCAGCTTGGACAAATCCGAACTTATCATTGGAGCTAGCATAGCAAGCACGACTGTCATCGTTGAAGCGCCCATACAATCGAACCCCACCACAGGCTGCTCCAGGCTACACCAGGTCACCCGCAAGCATGATAACCCTGTGGCACTCCATATCACAAAATTGAGGGCAAAACCCCCAATCGGTTTCATCACGTATGTAGCGACATTCGGATCCCACCCGCCAGCCGTCCCAACTTCTTCCTCTCTCCTTTCACGGCCTGACTGGGACTCCTGACTCTTCATCAAGCGAGGTTATAGCTAAGACTCAGTCAAACTCCCTCCCCCCAATCATGCCCATGCACTTCTCCCCGCGCAGTCATAGCCACTTCCACGCCAAGGTTCGGCAACCGAGGTTGACTGATTTCATCAACCTTGCACACGGGCCCCCAACGCCTAAACGTCGCCAAGGGTGACGCATTGTCGCTGTGCCCCGCTGACACGAAAATTTGTATCACCCCAAGCCTGAAATCTACAGTGTCGAGGTGAGGAAAAATAGTTGCCATACACTTCCCCACCAAACCGCAATCGGGCCTGGGCACTATAAATTTTGACCCGGTGTGGGAGGGCGCGGTGTCTCGGCCCTCCGCTGCGTACCAGGCGCCTACTCATGTACTTCCACTGCGTACCAGGCGCCTACTCATGTACTTCCACTGCGTACCAGGCGCCTACTCATGTACTTCCGTTGCGTACCAAGGGCTTACTCATGTACTTCCGTTGCGTACCAGGTACCTGTTCGCGTACCATGTTGTGTACCAGTAACCTGCTTAGGAGCCTCCTTGGTTCACCAAGCTCCCTGCCTATGGATACCTGCTACATATCGGGTGTACACTCGTTGTACTCTGCTTTGGACCGGTCCGATCGGCGCTTGCACTGACAAAAGAAGGGGGTGCGCCACTGGACTTTCCATTGGTCCACGCAGGCTTGGACGTCGCTCCAGGTGATCGTTGGGTGATGATCGGCTTGCCCTTTCCCTTTATTATTATTAACATTATCCTTGGTTCACCAAGCTCCCTACCTATGGATACCTGCTACATATCGGGTGTACACTCGTTGTACTCTGCTGTGGACCGGTCCGGTCGGCGCTTGCACTGGCAAAAGAAGGGGGTGCGCCACTGGACTTTCCATTGGTCCACGCAGGCTTGGACGTCGCTCCAGGTGATCATTGGGTGATGATCGGCTTGCCCTTTCCCTTTATTATTATTATTATTATTATTATTATTATTATTATTATTATTATTATTATTATAACTATTATTATTGATTAAGTTGTTAATTTAGAGTAGGTCGATTTTAACCGCTAAGTCACAAAGTACTGTTGAACACTTCCTTCAGAATGCAGGGACTGCGGTCCATAGTAACCCTATAAAAATAGGGATTACTGCGTTACTCGTAGTTGGCCAGTAGGCGCGCACAGGCAACCTCACTAAGCTAATCATGATGTGGGTAATATGAGGAGGGAGTGCAAGGCTGCGAGGTGAGCAGGTGGTAGGCTATCTGTGTGCGTGTGCACCAAGTACCAAGTTCAGTCTATTTCGGAAGCGCACAACTACGGCTTTGCACGGCTATAGGCCTGACTGCTGGAATCTTATAACTCACTGGTCCCCGATGTCCGGGGAGGGCCCCTGGATCACCACCATGCTCAACTATGATGGGGGAGACGAGGCAAAGTTAAAAATTAATGTGGAAGGAGCGAGAGAGGAAGAGATGAGGGGGGACCCAAAGTTGTCGGCAGCAATCACGGAGGCAAGGAATCGTGCAAAGGGAAGGTGCAAGCGTGATGGCGTCACAGCTGAGGTGCAGGTGACGATCGCATACTACCATGAGGTTGAGACCTCTACCGGTACTACTGAATGCAATCAAGCGTGACCTGGACCGGAACTCAGGGGTGAGAGCGAGGTCGGCGCAGCAGAGACTCTGTCCTCGGATGGTTGGACTAGTAGCGGGGGGACCACCCGCCGGCTGAACCTGTGGAAAGCAGCCCAGAGGCCAACTCACGGGGAGAAAAAAAAGGGACCAAGTACGCTAGGCGGTTACAAGGGGAGTCGGTCACGATCTGCAGAGAGAGAGATGGGCGTGCTCCGAGTAGCCTATATCTGACTAGCACGACACTGCACCAATCATGTCATGCTAGGAGAGAGACTAGGGAGAAAGTGTGTGAGTGGGAGAGCGTGCACGGAAGAGAGGAGTGCTCAGCGAAGATGGTTGTTGAGTGACGACCTCGGCCGCCTCCAATCATGGGCGTCATTTTTTTCCAAGTTTTTTAGCACCCTTCGGGGACTAAGCCCCCGACTTCTTGGCAGGGCTAATCAGTACGGGCCATTGAGCAGGGCATGGTATTGGAGGGGACATGTGTGAGGATGTACTAAGGGGAGAGCTACGCGAGAGACTCTCGGTTGGCGTCATCAATACTCTCTCGATTCGTGTGGGATGTATCAGCCAGCGCGGTAGCCTCTGAGAGAGGAAGTCAGAATCGTGCCTGTACTCGTTGTTGATGCCATTTGTTCCCTATGTCAGTGTGCTCACCTAGAGAGATGGAAAGAGGACAGATGTATGAAACGGGGACAGCGACGAAGATATGATATAAATAGCATGGACAAATAGAATAATGTGCCTTTATTGTTGATGTCAACCGAGCTCTCGAACATACTCCGTCACTTGGCGTCTAGACCAACCCTCAACTGTGGGGAGATCAGACAGTGCACTATTTTGTCGTTTCACGTAAGACGAGGGATAATGTGTCTTACTATTGACGGTTTGCAAAAGCGTATATGAGAGAGAGAGAGAGAGAGAGAGAGAGAGAGAGAGAGAGAGAGAGAGAGAGAGAGAGAGAGAGAGAGAATTCTGAACTGTGAGAAACGACCATTGAAGATGAGCGTGGACTCAGGGACTTATGCTAATCCATTATGTAACGACTTGTGTTAGCCACCAGTCCACACGCAGCACTTTCGGGTAGTGAGGATTGAAACTTGATACGTTCACTGCTCATGGGCATTCGGTATATGCTTTATGGTGAGTTCTCAGTTGACGTCACCCTTTCGGTATAAGTCAAAGTGTTGCGGAGCAAGCTGCGGTAGGTGACTCGCGTGAGAGGAGTGTGTGTCTCTGACGTCGGATGTCACCTGCCTCTGATCATGGCTTTTGTTACTTATCTTTGATCTTGGAGTGACAAGAGCAAGATCGTTGTGAGCCCCAGCCTTCGAGCGCGACCTACATCACTTCCAATTAGTGCCAAGATCAGAGAGGAAGGGAGGAGCTGATTAGAACTGAACTTCAGAAGGAGTGGTGTGACATAAGATATTGTGTGACAGCTAAGAGTTGTGCACGTATATCCCGAGTGGGACGTCATTCACCCTCAGAGGTAGTTTGCAGTAACCCGTAAGTGTGATGGGTTGAGCCGAAGGTGGTCATTGATAGTGCACGAAGGAGGGGGCAATAGTCTGCGGAGGGAAAAGGCATAGACACTTCTTACACGACGGTCATGAGAATGAGGTGTTCTGGTGCGACAAGAGGTTGAGTCTCTAGTTGTAAGTAGTTTTGATTGCTCTTTCTTTGCTGTGATCGTATCTCGTATATCACATGGTCGCTGAACAGGCACTGTTCATGGACCGACGTAAGTGAGCAGCAGTTGTAGAGTCGGGTGCAGACCATCAGTCCGAGTTTAAAATTCGATTTAGCGGAAGGAGAGTATTAATTTCAGCCTCCTAGTTGGCAGGCAACCGGTTCGGCTCCTCTCGTTATAGTTCGTGCTCGAGTGCTAGACTAGCAAGGAAGACATGCTTGTGGGAGATTTAGTCGACTATTTTCAAGAGATCCCTTTCTTATGATTGATATGATCAGCGTGGGGACTAAAGGGAAGTAAAAATCCTCTGACGACAGCCTATCAGACAAAAGATCAAACTCTCGGGTCATGAAACCCTAGCAAGTCGAGCCAATCGCGATTGAGTTGTCCAGATAAGAGATTTTTTTATCATCCTTAACTCAATTGTTTTTCTCACCTCGTATCCTGGTCAATTGTCTGTTGGGGACCTCTGAGTAATCTACCTTTATCAGCCAAGGCCTAAGCTAATGAGTCTGAGTTTTGAAACCGTTAAACATGCTTAGGCGTTAATTGAAATTGGAAGGAGTAGTGCAAGATCAACTATGGTCAATGGGCCGAAAACGATCTGTTCTAAAGAAGGTTGCTTATTTGTTGGCTAAGTATTTGCTTGACGACGACTGATTAGCCACTGCCTTAGGACTTATTTTTCCTCCTTTCCTGAGTGACACCTTGCATCTCCATAATGATACACACCTTGTTCAACTGGAACCTGTATGCAACAACAACTCGTGACGCGCACAGAAAAGGGATGATTGGGCATCTGTGTTTACGCCATTCGTTCACTGTTAAGCCATAGGAGAAGAGCAGTGCTTAATTGTACTCAGCTTCATCACATAATTGGAAGTGAACCATCCCCATTTGCTAATAGTCTAGGGTGTGAACGAACAAAGTATTGTCTATGGCAATACAGGTTCTCTGCAACAAGTAAGGGGGGAAGAAGGGGGAAATTTGGTTCGATCTCATCCCACATTATGACTAGAATATTAGTCCGCTTTGAAAACAATGATCAATATGAAGGCCAAGTGAAATCATCTGTTACGTAAGATCGACTCTGCCTCACGTGACGCTTCCCCGGTGCATGACTTTGGAAACGCTCATGGGCTGGTTTGTTTAGAGAAAGTACTCGAGGAAGAGGTTGTTTGGGATGATATTATAGTCTAGCGCTCCAACAGAACCTGGGCATAGCTCCGTCATAAACCCTCGAATGGAACCCCATATAATATTTGAATGGGTGTTACTGCTGGGTGACACACTGTACCAGAACTGGTCACATGGCGTTACACAGGAAAAGAGACAATAATTACAGCACCGTGCATCAAACCGTCAGGTTGAACAAGATCAGGACTCCATAACTAGGGCATTCTCCTCCCTGAGTATAAGGGCAACCCTATGTGCAAAGTTATCATAATAAGTGGGTGTGCATCTCTTGCTCGAATGTACTCTATACTTGTATTTACAAGGTCGGGATTTGATTTGCCCTGGATCCCAAATCACTGCCTCTCGGTGTGCACCAACCCTTGGTGACTGACTACCCAATTGCAAGCATCAGGTACTTGGTGCCTCAGCATCCGGGGCTCGGACAACGTTTAGAGTACTCATATACGGGGGTTTGTATTGAGCAAAGGACACTTTGCTGCTACCGAGAGACGTAGGAGTTTTTCTTGTACCCAGGTTTGTCCTTGCAAATTGCAGATGGTCCTCGTACTAGAGCTTACTGTCTTAAGCACGAATTGAATTTTGTGCTTGGGGTTGTCACGTTGAATGGGATTGAGCACGAATTGAATTTTGTGCTTGGGGTTGTCACGCTGAATGGGATTGAGCACTGAGTCAGAGAACAACAAACTACATACTAACGGATTTAGTACTTAAAGCCTCTATGCCCAACACGAATGAACGGTGCCCACATTGAGTACATGGTGGCGGCTTTTGTTGCCTTGCTCGGCACGAGATCAACTATTGTTGTTGGTCGCCCTTTTGTACTGCACCCGAGTAGCACCAGCAATTAGTAATCCAGTGTCACGCGTGGGTGATGTTGACCTTCAATGATTCTTCGCATTTTGCTTCAACGACGGCAGCCTTCGGTGACACCCTGTGTTGCACACACAAATCATAATCCTTTTTCATATCCAACACAGTCTGCAGCGAACAGTTGGTTATTCGTGATTTGCTTCAGATGAATTGGTTGTTGAGAGAGTCGACCTGTGAACTGCCATGCGTTCCCAGTCTCGGCAGTTGATCATCTAATATGAACTCAGTTATCTTGGCTACCAGCCATCCGTCGGAAGTCTCATCGGTGAAACTACTTGCGATGAGTACGAGTAGCCGAGCATCCATAGTAATATCATTCACCTTGATCAATCCTAATAAAGAAGTACAACAGGGGAATTACAACCCTCATTATGAGTGAAAGCCTGACTCTTGGAAGGGAGGAATCATGAAAGAAGATGAGGTTCTAGTGATAAAGTACGAGTCTACACAGATGGACTGCATTCCTTATCAATATCCCCCATCCACCCCCCCTCCTTAGCCCCCTCTCTCCCCACAGGTCTCCCCCCCTCTTAGGAAGCCTCCCGAGTGGGTAAAAAAGCTCAGGCAAGCCGACCTACACATTAGAGCTCTTAACTTGAACAGCTTGGCACAAGCATCACAAGGGAAACGTGATGCCATCTGGCGAATGATGAAGGGGGATGACGCAGGTCAGTGGCCAGATGTCATATGTGTGCAAGAAACTCACCTTACACACTCCCCCGCGCATAAGGCAAAGGAAAAGTGGGTATGGCCGTACACATCATTCTCAGCGCCAGCTAGATCCGGAGCCTCAACAGGGGTGGCCATTTGGATACCTCCCTCCTCACGGGTCGTCCCCACGACATGCGAGTACGACAAGCATGACGGCAGGTGGGTGTACGTTAAAGTGACAATAGGCGAGGAGGAGATAGGAATTGTTAGTGTATATGCTGTCTCTTATACACATCTAGATGTGTATAAGAGACAGGGGTCGTCCCCACGACATGCGAGTACGACAAGCATGACGGCAGGTGGGTGTACGTTAAAGTGACAATAGGCGAGGAGGAGATAGGAATTGTYAGTGTATATGGCCCAAATGATCCCAGGGACCGCGTCCAGTTCCTGCATCGACTCTACCAAGAGCTAYCATCAGGCGCCCCGCTCCTCATCGCCRGGGATTTTAATATAACACCAGATCCGATATTGGATAGACGATCCTCCTCGCRGCGGGGGACGAGGGATACCCCTCAACATACCCCGGCCCCGGATGCGGAAATGCTGGCAAGATTYATGGCGGCATTGCAACTTAAAGATACCTACAGAATGCTCCATCCAAATAAGAGAGCATACACATGTGYCCRCTCAAGAGGTGTAGCGGGCACATCTAACTCCCGAATCGATCTTATCCTCGTCTCAGAGGACCTCATTGGCACAGTACTAGTGGCTGATATCATGACCTTCAGTCCCTRCAAGTCCTTCGACCACAGAGGAATAGTGTTGGGGATCTCCTTTCTTAATCAAAYAGAMAGGGGGCCCGACTTCTATAAATTYAAYGCCTCTTTGTTGAACCTCCAAACATTAAAAGATTTGGTGAGGACATTCTGGGAATACTGGGTTACCCAACGAGATTCGGCTCTCTCTGTAGTGGAATGGTTTAATAATGGTATTGCCCAACTGAGGGATAGGATAAGGAAATTCTCAATTAATCATGCTAGGGAACGCAAAGCCATATTGGACAAGCTCTTGAAGAATCTGGAAGACTGGGATAAAAAACTGCATACAACTCCCTTGGATGACGAGACTTTTAACAAACTGCAGACAGCAAGGGACCATTTGCAGAACTTCCTAGACCACCAGGCTGAGGCATGGAGAGTGCAAGCAAGAATAAGGCGGCAAGACACGGAGGGGACAATGGCCAGGGCCTTTTTCAGAAAAGCCAGGCCCTTTTTCAGAAAAGCCAGTGCTAGAGCACGAGCAACAATGGTTGCCACATTAAAACACCCCTTTAGCCCAACCCTCCCTGATGCCACTAACGCCTACACCATTGTTGACTATGCGGCCCAATTCTATCACAAACTTTACACATCAGAATCCTCMCAATGGGGGAGTGAGCAGCTCAYGAATGYCCGMACCCAGATGCTCCAGCATCTTCCGGCRGTGCTGTCAAATCAGCAAAGAATGCACTTGGACACCCCCCTCTCCATGGATGAACTGYTGAAGGCATTACAAGGRATGGAGGACGAGAAAACTCCCGGCCTGGACTCCTTCCCAAAGGAGTTTTGGCTCYAGCASTGGGAARTTTTCAAGACCAGCCTGTCGRAGTATGTTGAAGCCGTAAGGCAAGAAGGAACCTTCRGTGGTTTGATAAGCCAAGGGGTCACAACTYTRCTATACAAGAAAGGGGATAAGGCRGACGTTCRGAAYTACAGGCCAATCACACTTCTGCCCCTCCCCTATAAGATTGTYTYTAAAGCCCKCACAAATAGACTGCTTCCGTTTATGGCCCACCTCATCCATCCCGACYAGAYAGGATTTATGCCACAAAGGAATATTCAAGATAATGTCCTACTTGTCAATGAAACTATCAAGTACGCKAGACAGSGTAAGAGAGACGCGRCAATCCTGTTTATAGATTTCGAAAAGGCATACGACCATGTGGACTGGGACTTTCTGGACTGCTGCCTGCAACAAATGAACTTTGGGGYATCCTTCAGGGAATGGGTATCCATAATGCACAGAACGRMCGCCACTAACATTATGATTAACGGCCACTTGTCCCCCCCTTTTCAGTTGCARCGATCCGTGCGACAAGGTGACCCCATTGCCCCTCTCYTTTTCGTGCTGGTTATGGAGGCAYTSGCAGCCATGATCCGAGCAAACCCGACAATTGAACGGATTGASATYCYGGAACTACCACCCCACCTTGTGCCTGTCACATCCTTGTTTGYGGACGACCTTACGGTGCTCATCAAAGCTACAACATCCTCTCTACAAGYRCTGACAGACACCATACACATCTTCTCCATGGCGGCCGATATGAAGGTAAAYTGGGGCWCCAAAACAGAAGGGTGGTGGTTGAGTCCAACGRGACTAATCCCYCCCCCGACACCCCCAGTAAATTGGCGCCCTGGAGAGGAAGCGATCARAATTTTGGGTATCAGGCKCACARCGCTAGGCCCCCCAAAAGACCATGGAGAAGTGCTAGTGGAAACARCGCTTAAAAGGTTGGYCAAATGGGACGGCCTCCACACATCTCTCATAGGRAGGGCGCTRGCAATTAACAATGYTGTTCTAGCRTCAMTATGGTACAAAACGRCCTTCWGGGATATCCCTAAAGCGCAACTGACARCCCTGCGCACAGCAGTCGCMRCCTACTTATGGAAGAACGATCACCAACAGGAGCGATGCATTAAGCGCKTGGGYTGGAAGTACATCACCCAACCCAAGAAGGTGGSTGGCCTGGGCATACTGGACCCAGGGGATGAGATCAAAGCACTTATTTTCAAAGTTATTACTCGACTACTGMTGGCCACGGACGTCCCCTGGGTACCACTGACACTTATACAACTAGCCCAASTGGCCCCCYCATCCATGCTCGATAACCCCGTCCACCYGCTGCGCTGGTTTACAAATAAAGCCTGGTCTATCCCTGGCCCGCCACGACATAAGCGAGATGGGACTRCRCAGAATGCTACCAAATGGGACCTCAAAAATGATCCCCTCTGSACAAATATCCTGCACCTGTGGCGAGAAATGGGCCCAMATAATAAACCCCCCCCTGCCCRRTGGCATGAAATCTGGAGACAACCCRTTTTKGGGAACCCGCACATACYSGATGATAATGGGCAACCCTTTTCTCTTACAACTGGCAGCCATTGGTTGACATGGGTGAAAAAGGGTTTGTTCATCATAGGGGATCTGTGGGACGTCCAACGGGGAGCATGGAAAACACCACAACAATTGCGACCGGTCCTCAGGCACATTAAGAACAGCCAAGCAAACTTCGACCAGCTGCAGGCTGCGGTACCACTAAGTTGGGTACGGGCTCTAAAACTTGGGCCGCAATTGAGGAAGGATGACTGGGTCTCAAAAAATCACTCCAACCACACCCCCATGGTCATTTATAGAGTGTTGAATGTGGCCGTGGGAACCACAGATTTGCAGGCATATGAACCGATCATGCCAGGGGCCAAGTGGATTGGACTGAGAAGGAATCCTGACCTCGACTGCCACCACCTGACCGAGACTCTTACAAGAATCCAAGTTGTGGGAGATAATGACACAGGCTACTTTGCTTTTGAGATGACCTCCCCCATTTGTGCCCTCCCATTTGACCCTGATGAGTGGGAATGGAGCGGCCATAAACCTACCCCGATTCGGCAATATACAGTAAAGAATGAGTATAAACAGGCCCACCATCTCCACCCGTCAACCCCGGTGGTTCGCAACAGATAGACCCGTGATTCACCATTGGAAGAAGTTAAGCTCAGAGATATTCCTTGGACCTCTTATGCACACATAATGCCAACCTCTCACCGGGCCCTTCAGTGGCAAATTGTGCATAGATGCCTTCCGACTCCCGACTGGCTAACGGAGCGATCGAATCTTGAACAAAAAGGGGTGTTGTCTCCGTTCTACACTTATTGTGGGCACTCCTCATCCCAACGCCGTCGAGCAGACCTAGAGCACTGTTTGTTGGCTTGTCCCATGGCTCTCCAAGTCTGGCGATGGTAAGACGCACTATGGTGTAAGCTCTCAGCCACCCCCTTCCAATGGGATATTGGCCTGATACTGTTGGGGAGGCAAACTGACTACCCATCCACCTGGTCTGCTTTTCAACGAAATCTGTTCAAGAACACTCGGCTGCCCATCCTTATGGTTAGATGGAGAACACGATGTTCGGTCGAACGTAAAGACTTCGCCTTTGGCTTCCCTCAGGCTAAAGTGGAGATTGTCGAGCACATTAGGGCCAACATAGTAAAGGCCAATAAGAAGCTGCTCACTGAGCTGCAAGCAATACCAGATCAATTGAGGAAGAGGCAAGCAATCTCAGAGTTTGAGGACCTCTGGCTCGACCCCCAGAGGAAGATGGCAAAGCTAAGCGATGAAGGGACACTGATATGGAAGAACTGGCTCGCCAAGGAAAAACATTGGCGGCCGAGATCGCTCGATTGCTTCCACACCCCGCTGCCGGGCGAGAATGCACATGCCTTGATAGAGGACCGTGTACTCGTAGAGGGAACTCATACCAACACCCAACCTCTCCCTTCTCCCTGCCTATCCCAGCCTCCACTCCCTTGCTCTCAACCGCCGCTTACCCCGCCTCCACCGTCGGCCGCATATCCTCCTTCGCCTTCGGCCCCCCTTCCCCGATCTGTCTATCCAATTGCCCCCTTGTCGCCGCCCCTGACCCCCCAACCTCCCCTCCCTCTCGCGAGCCCGCCACCGCCCCCCCCCTCCCCTGTCCCGCTTGGCCCGATCCCTCTGTCCTCTTCACCCCCCCTTCCCGTCGACCCCCCCTTAGCTGCCCCCTCACCTCCCTCCCACCGCGAATGGTGCTCGGCCCCATAAATGGTCTCCCGTCCCCCGACCGGCGTCCAAGGTTCAGGTCACCAGGCCATGCACAACGGCGGCCTTCAAGAGCTCCAGCATTCTCAGCCTCAGCAAAAGGGTGACATACAGGCGGGAGGTAGCTGCCTGGGACTACAACAAAGGATCAGCGCTGCACAACAACCGACGAAGAGAGGGCCCATTCCTCCCTGCAGGAGGGAGGTAGCTGCCTGGGATTACAACAGAGGATCAGCGCTGCACAAACAGCCGACGAAGAGAGGGCTCATTCCCCCCAAACGGAACAGGGGCCGGTGGGGGATAAGGCCCGTTCTCTTCCATTTGGCAAGGCAACAATTTGGACCGGAAAGGCCATCTACATGAGTCAGTTGTCTGATCACTGTCAGTCACATGGAATGTCTTGTAATATGAGGGACGCTAGACCCGGTTTCCAGCAGGTGTCGCTCCCTACCAATAGATGGAGTCTTCAACTATGGAGCCACTTAGGGGGCTGCTCATATCACCTCCCTAAGTGGTGGCCACGACTCGAAGTTTCTGCTAAAAAAAAAAAAAAAAAAAAAAAAGTCTAACCGAGATAAAAAGGAGGGATGGGAAGGAGAAGTCTATCGAGACATGGAATCGCATAAACAGGCTCACAGAGAACGTGCAGTTCGGATGGCCGGAGAAAAGAAGTATATTGAAGACGTATTTTATTTCTATTATCATAATGGCAAGCTGCACAACACTGGTTCGTCACTAGAAACGGTTGAACAAGCCAGAACTAAACTCAAGTGAAGTAGACGGCACATTTTCTCTCTTTCACGGACCTCATTAGCAAAGTACACAACAAGCAATACTCATCACTCAAACTCCCCTTTCCTCTGTGTCCTGCAGTCAGTGACCTACAGATCAGCGAACAAATATCTTACAGCTCCCATCATTCAGGACATAGTCAGCAGCAATTGGTCAAAGTTGATTAAGATAACACCAGCATCAGTGTCACTCGACCAGCATACTATCAAACCATTTTCAGTTAGACTTCATTATTATTTTGCTCACTCTCAATTAACTTCCCCAACACATGAGTGTCATCTCCTCATTCCCAATCTGGGAGACTGTCCTAACCAGTCTCAATCGGATTGTTTCCAAGGATCCCTTCGAGTATCGGTATGTCAATGCAATTGGCTTCATACAAGGAGATACGTCAATCTTCGTTGTCCTCACTGAGTTTGTTGGAGGTACCATTCACAATCTGAGAATCTATGTGAAGAAAGGCAATGAAACTCACAAACACTTCGATTCAGTCTGGACCTCAACAGTCAAATATATTAAGGAGAGAGAGCAAGAGTTTGATGAGATTGGCACAAAGTTGATCCAAAGTTTCGGACCCAAGCTCTACACTGATTACCTAGATCTCGTGTTCCCTTTCTCCTCACAGACGGCTCTTGCAGGAGTGATTTAGTGGATCTGGCAAAGAGGTATATTTCGCATGCAGAGATTGACTACGAGTCAGTTACCAAACCGTTTTAATTCGGACATCTCAGACGAGGGGTTTTCTCCCAGCCATATCTTGCTACTCTATGGGAGGAATTTTGTGCTATGGTTGACTTTCGTGTCATGGGTCTTGGAAGTGTTCAGAGCTTGCAGGTTTTAGGTGGCTCTACATCCAGAGGTCACAATCTCAAGAGGTACATAGGCATGGTTGAAGGTACAAGAGGCGCACAACCAAGTGAGACCGGTGATGGGTTACTAGAGGGATGACTTAGGACTCTCGACGAGTGTTGGCCATACCTGCCTATATGTACCTTCTGAGATTATTATGAGTTCTCACTTTTCCCTCATTCATTCTCTCTCTGTCTTGAGTCAGTTAGCCTTGCTTCATTTGCGTTGACTTTGCTTGATGTTATGGTCTCTGATGATTTTGTCACAGTTCTAAAAAATTAGTAAATAGGCAAAATTGATACATGCATGACACACTAGAATTTCATGATTATTACTTGCATGATCTTTGTTGTTCCAAATCAAAATTAAAGATTCCTAAGACTGGAGACCGGCGAAAACCGCCATTGAAGGGTCTCGCTCGAAGCCGGACGCACACAATAGGAAGGGATTTGCTTCATTCAATTTGATTCAACTATTTATTGCAAACAAACATCAAAATCCTGAGTAACAGCTTGTTGGTTTTTCGATCGCCAGGAGTGGCCCGACTGGAAAAAGTGCAACACCGATACTTGACAATAGGAAACATGAACAGTGCAGGGAGGTTCGTGAGCAGTGTAGATATTGACCCGGTACTTGATGACAAGAAAAATAAACAGAGCAGAGACCGTTGGAGTGGTGGTTTAAGCCGCTAGGACACGGTCACAGCCTTGTAGTCCAAACTTGTCGACACAAGAAAACAAGGCCGAAACGTCAAACGTTGGGCCTGCCGTTGATATGTTGGACCGACAGTCGCTTTTTCGTTTCGCACCTCCGGAATTCAAGGTGCCAGGTCCGCAGCCCAGGTAGCTTGTGTTGGTGCTTTAAACCGCCAGGACACGGCCCCGGCGTCGTAGATAAATCAAATCGGGTGCGGGCGGCCTCCGAAAAAGGCCCGCAGCCGATAGCTAGATATACTGGTGGTTTAAGGTGAGGTTCCACTAGCAAAATGGATTGCATTAGATGCTCAAACATGGATGGATTTACAGCAGAGATGCACGGAAGCATAACAATGACGATTGCCTACAGCTCTCCACAAACACATCCAGATTTATCTGCTCAATCCAATCTTCTCTGCTAGTAGGACCTCGCCCTCAATGTGCTCAGCCCATGCTATTCTTTCTTTAGTAAAAGGTGAAAGAATAGTGCAACACTCATTTCTACAAGTGTGCTCAGCCCATGCTGTTCTTTCTTTAGTAAAAGGCGATAGAATAGTGCGCCCATTGCGTACGCGTCACACTCCTTGCTATAAGGGATGCTGGGCTGGCTTCCCAGCAGTGTAAATACATGGTTTCGGTATGAAAAAGACAAAAAAAAGAGTACTAGGCCCACTGAGCTGGGCACACAACTGAATACTTACAATTCTGTTTGTGCATTGGCCAAGGCTTGGATCCCACGCGCAGCTTTTTTAACAGAAAATCAGAAAGTCCCTTGAAAGTTGGGTCCTGGCCAAACTGGCTTTAGAAAGTTGTTCGCATCCCACTGGCACGACAGTCTAGGGCTTTTCCGTTTATACGGTTCATATTCCGTGGGTAAGCACGGGTCCTGCGGAGCTGTCAACCAATAACCGGACCAAGGCGGCCAAAAAAATTGAAAAATAGAAATTCATGAAAAACAACAGACTTTTAGGGGGAAGGGTAGGGGGTGCCAGCTTTCGGAATTTCTTTATCGCAACGCGGCTTCGGTTGCGGCTGTGCCGACACGCACACAATGGAGAGAAGAAACCGCCGACTCCATTTCCAGACCATGTGGGAATCCCCGTTTCCGACCAAAAGTACCTTTATTATGCATTATGGGATCCAAGCCCAAGCCGAGCCATGTAACGCGGAGCAGATGCTTGCGAGGCACAGAGAGTGGGGTAGTTTGTTCCATCCTCTCTTCAAGGGAAGTCAGAGGATGCCATCCCACTTACCCACACGTTGCATTGACCGCAGGCTGTGGATTGCCTGCCATAGATAATTGCAATCTATGGTCAGTAGTGAAAGAACTCGGGTAAATAGGACCTCGCCCTTAAAGAGTTCATCACATGTGAAATGGCAGAGAAGGAAGACAGAAAAATGATCGACTACATAATTAGCCCCAGCAATCTGGTGTCAAATGCAAGACAGAAAGCGCACTGGCAATCAACCAGCCCATGGCGCAACAACTGGCACAAGGCAAGAGAGACCAAAGCGAGGGGGGAGATATATCCACAAGTGGAGCCCTTACCCAACCAGAGATCCACCGGACCACCAGAGAACGAGGGAATCCGCCGGCCTTGAGCTTAGATGTTGACGAGTATGTGCGTATCGTCTTCCCCCAAACACGACACCCCCTCACCCTCATTATGGCTGTACAGGACCGGGCAGGTATATGGCTGTACAGGATCAGAAAGATGGCTTGTGAAAAGTCGTTAACGGGGTGCGTTACGTTCGGACAAAGATTGCTGCATTCATCAACTGTCTCATTCATCCCACCCACTTTTGAAACACTCACCTCAGCGAGTATGGTATCAAGTAAAGAAAAGAAAAGAAAAGAAAAGAAAAGAAAAGAAAAGAAAAGAAAAGAAAAGAAAAGAAGAGAAAAAAAGAAAAAAAGTGGTGATGGCATCTTTGAACTGACCGGCCACGCGTAGATTCACAGTTATTTTCAGTATCTGATTCCCTCTAACTCAGCTCCGTGCTTCAGCACTACATGGCTGTATCAACTGAGTTAGGCCGGTTGGTAGGTCCCCAACTTTTGAAGAGGGATGCACCCAGGGTTGTCATCCGGGGATCCCCTCCGCGAAACCACAGCCCGAGGGTGGTCAACCACTGGACCGGGAACTGGCGACCCCTGCCCCTTGTCACCACTCCCCACCCTATGAATTGGTGGCAAGTTTGATTAAAATGACCCTTGGGTTTTGTTATAAATGGCCTGACAAGTGGTCTGAAAATTGAGGTCTCCGCTAACCGTCTCTCCACGGACCTCGCCCCGGCAGCCTCGCCCCCCCCGCCGGACCCCCTCCCCCGCAGCCCAGCCCCCGCTGCCGGACCCCCGCACCCCCAGCACGGACCCTGCCGCCGGACCCCTGCACCCCCAGCACGGACCCCGCCGCTGGACCCCCGCACCCCCAGCACGGACCCCGCCGCTGGACCCCCGCACCCCCAGCACGGACCCCGCAGCCGGAACCCCCATCCCCGGACACCAGCACCCCCACCCAGTTCTCCACCCCCACACCCCTGCCTCCGACCTCCGGAACCCGCCAGCAACCCCACCACCCCCATCTCGGGGGTTGTGTGTGTGTGTGTGTGTGCGTGTGTGTGTGTGTGTGTGTGTTGTTAAAGTACCCCAAATTCTCTCTCCGATTTCCTCCACAATCATAACAAACCATCCATATAAAACCACCAGTACTTGGCCCAGCTATCGGCCGCGGGAAAAAATAGAGTAGAAACGTTTCTAGTCAGATGAATTTGGGTGCTCCTGTAGTGACCAGTACATTTCCTAAAATTGTGGCGCGTTAACGGGCAGTACTGGTGGTTAAATAGACAAAATTATAGAAAATGCAAGATTGGCCATGTTTGTGTGGTTCTGCGCCAAGTGCCCACACACCGGTTGGCCACCAAAGCGGCACACTTGCACATATACATATGCATACATATGTATTTCAAAATCCACAAGGGGATGGAGGGCAGAAGGCGACCTACCTAAGACAGAAGACTACTCCAGCAAGAAGGCACCGACCCGACCCCCTCAAAGGTCCAAAAAACTCAGAGAGCCTTCCACATCGGCCCACAAAACCAAAAACTCATCTACCAAAAACAAACAAATATAACAGCATTGGCATTCCCAACATTCATCTCAAACTACACACTCGCGTCACTTTCAAAGAGGAGGAAGAAGATAAGAGACTACTTACCTAAGACAGAAGACTCCTCCAACAAGAATGCACCGACCCCCACTGCTAAGGGTCCGAAAAAACTGGGAAAGCCTTCCACGCCGGCCCACAAAACATACATTCCCACCAAAAAAAGAGAACTCACGGCCACCCGTAAACATCCAAACAGTCCATGCTCTAAAGGAGGGCAAAGCATTAGGCCGTGTATAATCAACAAAACCAGCAAGACGTATCCAACCACAAAAAGTGAGAATAGCTCGCTAGTATGAGCCCATGTGTTTGTGTGTGTGTAAGAGAGAGAGAGAGGGAGGGAGAAGAGAGGGAGAGAGAAAGTGAGAGACCCAGGGACCCCCACCACTGACCCCCGCCTGCGGCCCCGGCACCACCACCACTGAACCCCGCCTCCAGCATCCCCACCCCTGCACCTCCACCACCGACCCCTGGCACCGGCAGCCCCCACCCCCGAAGCAACCCCGCACCCACCACCTACTGACCCAGGCATGTCTGGGGCCCCACCCCACCTGACGTCCAGGCACCCCCGACATGCAAAAAACAACATCAGCTCAAAAGAAGCACAGCACTGCTGTGCACCCCACCATGTTTTTTTCTTTTTCAGATTCTTTTTTTTTTTCTCCACCCCCACCCTTCCAGGGTTGGGGGTCCCAGCCCCGGTGCCCTGGACCCCGGCCGGGGGTCTGTCACTGGGGGATGACAACCCATACCCAGGCAGGCCAGTGCCGGAGCTGGGCAGACTGTAGAGGGTTCAGCCCCATAACGAGTCAGTGAAACTCCGTCGGAAACAGTTTGTTGCAGCGCCTTGTTTTTTACCCTCTACTTCCCCTCGGCCTACAGTTTGCAGGGCAGTTCTGTTTGACAATATATACCACAGCCTCGATATCACCCTGCTACGGTTTTGTCCAGTCCGGCGGTTTTCTCCAGTCAGGTCAAGCGTCGGTGGTTGGGGTCGTCACTACACGGCCATGCTGCAGTGCCAGCAGCGTGTCTGGAGTCCATTTTCTGGCTGTGACAGACCTTTCTTTGTTTCATGGGTGTTCTGCTGGCTTGTGAGGGGGTGTGAACCTGCAGTACATATATAATCATATAGCATCAAACAGAACTGCGCAGTGAACCATAGGAAGAGAGGGAGAGGACGAAACCAGGGGCTGTGACAAACTGCTTTGTCCGAATTGCACTGGCTCATCAGAAGGCTGAACCCTCTACATTCTGCAGAGTCCCATCATCACTGTTTACACTGCAAGTGATAGTTCACCTTAACCCCGGTTGTGGTTAAGCATCAACGACTGGCCAACAACTAGTAGGCAAGTCATGTAAGGTATGTCCCTCGTCACATCAACTGACCCCTCGAGAGAATCGCACCAAAACTGGAGCGTCGGAAACAAAAAATCCCCCCATAACTGGAGCCACTCCTCGGGGTGTGGCCTAAAGGGTCCAATTACCCCATCACCCTTTCTTAGGGCCTAGTTGCACCACTGACCGTCCACCAACATTTTGAATGCATCTGGACAACCGCGATGTCCAGATGCATTCAAGATCTTTTCGGGAATGGCTAGTGGTGCAACTAGGTCCTTATCATGGCTCTACACAGATCTCCCACCCGAAACCAAAAAAAAAAAAACAAAAAAAAAAACCCTGGTAAGTGGGACCCTGCCACGGGGAGGCTTCTTTTTCTTTTCTTTCTTTTTTCCAACGCTCACGGCTTACGGCATGGGTCAGCGGTCGAGCACAGCGATGTTTTTTTTTTTTTTTTTTTTTTAAGCCCAAAGACTGCAACTGGCTAAGTATAACCCGGCCTAAAATTAAAAAATGAAATAAAATTGGTAGGGCATAGTCAGGACATACTGACACTACCTTCTTCCCCCTGATACAACGTACGGTCATTAAAGCTGGTATTTTGGCTGAAAGAACTGGTATTTAGGCTGAAAGATGTAAAGCTGCCATAATGACCCCACGCATTCGGGGGAAGAATGTAGGACCTTTTCCAATAAGCTCTGGACGTTATTGAGGTCAGATTCAGCCAGGTCTGCCCGTAATTGTGGTCAGATGCATTTACAAAGGTACCTAGTGTGATGTGAGTATGCCCCTCACTGAGAAAGATAAACGTTCTTCCAATCCAGACGGAGCTAAAAATAGAACAGAACCGTTCGGGAGGTGACTTCTTCAAATTTCAAACAGTACTGTACTAATAGACTTACGTAACTCAAGAGCCTCGTTTGGGCTTCGCCTCCCTGCCTCAGCTCAGAGAAAAGGATGGACAGCCAACAGGACGTCAATCGCAAACAAGGAAGAGCCACCACCTAGTAAATAAGCACACACCTTATAGACGACGTGGACTCCATCCATACACATAGGATGGGCTCCTTCATCCGTACACAGAGTGGATGTATCGTTCAAACTTTTTCTTTTTTCCTTTCTTTTTTTAGTTCAAACTTTCTGACTAACTTCGACGTCATATTATCAAACGAACCAAAGGGTAGTCCATAACTTTCAAAAACCACCACAAAAGCCAGATCAACGACAAAACAAGATCTGCATGCTGGAGGGATGGACGGCTGGATGATAGATTGACGGATTGATGGTTTCATAGATGCATGGATGTGCATGGATGCATGAATGGATGAACGCTGTCTCTTATACACATCTAGATGTGTATAAGAGACAGGGGATGGGATGGACGGGGTGAGATGAATGAATGGGGTGGGATGGATGAACGGCGTGGGATGGATGGTGGGATGGATGGATGGGTGGGATGGATGGATGGATGAGTGGGATGGATGGATGGATGGATTAATGGATGGATAAGATGAACGTATGAACGGATGGGTGGGATGGATGGATGGATGCATGCATGCATGAATGGATGAACGTATGAACGGATGCATGGATGTGCATGGATGCATGAATGGATGAACATATGAAAGGATGGATGGATGCATGCATGAATGGATGAACGTATGAACGGATGGATAGGATGGAAGGGATGGATGCATGGATGCATGGATGCATGAACGTACGAACGTATGGATGGGTGGGTGGGTGGGTGGGTGGGGGGATGGATGGGATGGGATGGATGGATGGATGGGAATGTACCAGAATTCGGACCATACTAAGCTCCTGAAAACAAAAAGAAGCATGGATCGAAAATCGACGATGTTTGCAACATGGAAAGTCAATGAGAAAATTCGGTCAACATGCTTGACACTCTCGCTGATTGTTCATAGCACGAAGACTACGGTATCTACACTCGCATCCAGCGCGCATTGTAGCTAGCTATACACACACAGCCGGCGCGCATATTCAACGCCATATCTAGGCGGGCCATATCTTGACCACCATATCTAGGTAGTAGCAGGCGTTTCGCCATATCCAGGCAGCAGGCATTTCATAAGACATTGAGTCAACGGGCATTTCAGAAGACATCCAGTCTCCCAGGCTGCTGTATAAAATGAATAAAAACCATCGGGTCATCAACTTGCCTATACCTATCTAGCAATACACCTACTCTTGTCTACTCCTAAGTGTGTCAATGATGTGTCTGCACACGCAAAGCCATGCAGTTGCGCCATCCTTCGTAATGGATCGAACAAGCTGAGAGGTATAACAAGGACAAATTGGAATTAGGACAGGATTTGGCGTCGCAGAGTGAAAAAACATCCCACAGATTAAAAAAAAGGTGCGCCCCACTCTGGAATAGACCGAACAAGCTGAAAACGCAAGACACATTGGGAAGATCGGTGGACAAGGATTAGAGTCATTAGAGAGGTCTTGCAAATTGGGGGAAAAAAATCGCACACATTAATGCAAAGATGTACGGGCGTCGATACAGAAGTAAGTAGCGTCAAAAGAACAGAAAAAGACCGAACAAGTTCTCCTTTCCATGAAGGAGACACTCACTCACTCACAATCTATGTACAGTGGATTGTAACCCACGACCTCCTTTCCTCCTCTTCCTCCTCTTCCTCCTCCTCCTCCTCCTCCTCACCGACCCCTCTACACCACCATCACCCACAAAGCCACCCTTCTTTTCTTCCTCTATTGTATTG
>BFEA01000377.1:338596-362661 GCA_003427395.1 Chara braunii
TCTCTCTCTCTCTCTCTCTCTCTTTTGGTCGCTCGTTTGGTGCACCCGGGCACTGAAACACAGAGGCAAACCGATTCGGTTTGTTGTCATTACCTTTCTCGCCTTGCTCCCACCACCTCCATCTTTGCCGTCCCAACGATGCGTCTCGAAGTACGTTCTTAAGGGAACTTTCCCTCGCCTTTCTTCCACGACCTCCAACGGCTTAGCGTTAACGCCATTGTAAACGCCAAAGCTCTGACGTCATAGCCGAAATCGTCTGGCCTTCTGCACGAGGACCTTGGTGTTCGTTCGTTCCACTGCGCGAGAACCCCTTCCGAGTTCAACGGCGCGAGGGACTTGTGAGTTCCGTTGCGCGTGGGACTTCCTCCCAGTCCCAGTCTCACGGTGCGAGTTATCGCAAAACAGTGCCAGCTACGACTCTACGAGGTTTCTTGTGTTTGCTGACATTAACATTAATAGTAATGCTTGTCGCACAATGCTTGGCTGACTAGACACCCCATACCTTATCTGTCCAACTGGTGAGAGATTACACGGTAGATGACACTTGTAAACAGCTCGGCACTCTCCCGCCATACATAAGCGGCAAGGGCTTCGTCACTGAGAAAACGACAGAGGTACCGAAGCCAGTGACAGACGAAGAAGACGACGCCCACTACCACCTCGCGAATAAGCCTCCTCTATACCTCCCTTACGGCACACCATCGCAAAGACGCACTGATCACGGACAACACATAGAGACACCTCCTCTCCCTAGATCTCTCCACGTCCCACATACTCCTCGCTACCGGTGTGGCTATGGCGTCATCCACTGCGAGCGAAGACGGTGCTTCACCCCACCCCGTCCTCTCAACTGCCGTGAGGCTACCAGGAAACGCGTTGTTGTTTATGTCCGCTGAGCCGCGATACCTTCTCGGAACCAGAGGGGGGAAGGGAGCAGAGACGGGAAACGTTGGCGGCAAAGTGGACAAAGAAAAGGAAAGGGTAGGAAGCAAGAAGAAACAAGCAGAGTGCAAAGTGCACCCACCACCTTGGTCGCGTGCGCGCCGGGATAGCTTCTCCGGCGTTCTAGCGAAAATTTCCCGCCAAGGACACAGTTGACGGCGGGGCGTACTTGGAGAAATCGCCGCCCACAGGCGATGACGCGGCAAGGCCAAGCGCCGGCCTCCCCCGGCGGCCAGGAGGGACCCGGCGGCTATGGAGGACGCCTGCCACACCAGACTCCGGGGGCGATGGCGGGAACGCCCGAGGTCCGACCGGGGGACCGGCCCCTGCCCTGCGGTCCCCCGGTCGTTCCGTTTGGGGGGCGCGCATACCATTCCGCCATTTTGTCCCAGGCTGGCATTGTTTTGGTGTTTCCGGGGTTGGAATCTGGTTGCGGAAGTTTGGAGGCCCCTAAACGGAAACCCCCCCGCAGGATCTAAGCAACACCCTACGGACCACCGACGACGCCCACCCCAAACCGCCACCATGTCCTTCGGTCACGCCCCACCGAAGCTCTGTTCGGTACAAACCTGGACATTTCGGAAAAAGCTGCCTACTTAGCGTTGTGCTTGCTAAGCACGACCTTTCTGACCACCTGGAGATTTTTGGAGATCAGGATCGTGCTTTATAAGCACGACCATAGCATCGGTGGGCCCTTACTATTCCTCCTGGAGGCCTCTCTTTTTCTTGTGCACTGGCTTGATTGGACGGGCCTTATCAGATTCCTGAAGAGGATCGTGAGTGTGCACCAAAAAGGCATTGGCTAACCCCGGGGTGGGACGAGTAACTAAGAGCCCCAAACTTTTTATTCTTTTTTTTTCCAGGCGAGAGAGAGAGATCTAGAAGGGGTGACACATGGGGTGATTGCTGCACTTTCCAATAAGGGATATAAGGTGGATGTCAGAAATTGACACATGGGGTGATTGCTGCACTTTCCGGGATATAAGGGATATCACGCTTCTGATGAAAACCCTCGCAAGAAGACTAGCACAGTACTTGCCGGACCTACTCGTAGTAGAGGGGGATCAGGGTGCTTTCCTACAAGGCAGATCAATATTGAAATTATGATTGAAGTGGAAAATCTCAACATGAGAATCTTGTTGTTCGACCATGAGAAGGTCTGTAATAAGGTAGGTTCGCCTTCTATGCTCACTATGCTGAAGTGGAGGCGTTTTGGAGATGGATTTGACAAGTGGATCATAACGATGTACACCTACTCCACATTTGTGTTAATGGTCAATGGACACCACATTTATATTAATGGTCAATGGACACATGTTTGCCCTATCTAAAATGTACACCTACCCCTCTGTTGTTTGTTTTGCAGATGGAAGTCCCCCTGGACAGAATAAGAAAGCATTCTCATGTCAAAGGGTTGCAGCTGACTATGGAATCAGAGTGGAAAGCGAAAACTTTGACGATTGTTTTTTTGCAGTGTACAAGAACTTCGAACAAGCCTTAGCTACACTTAAGTTCACAATATTTAGAGTACTAAAGTTTTTTTGAAAATTCGGTAAAGTAAAACTAATCAACGTACCTCTTACCTAGTAATTTCTCACAGTAGTTGGAATAGGGCATGAAAAGAGTAAGAAAATAGGGAGGAAGAGAGGTTTTTTTGAGTACTTGTTAACCTACAGGTGTACATTTGAAAGCATAGGTTTTGCTGCAAAAAAATAAAAATGTAGCAAGGATTGACTGGTAGGGAATAACATAACATACGTCTTTAATCAGAATGACGTTCGTTAAAAATATAACAATGTTTCTCATTCTCTCGTTTGTAAATAGTGTGAAAGATTTTGCACAAAAAATATTGTCATCAATTATAAGATTTGTTGCTCACTTCATATGGAAACCAAGATTTAAAATAATAAATTATTTATTGATTAATATTGTATAAGAAATCTTCACGTCTTCGAGGGTGCAAGGCAGGTCTGTTAAATCCGACCAAAATGAATCAATCTCAATTGGGAACAAAAGCGTAGAAAGTTATTGCAGCACTCACTAGAGACTTTTGGATCATACACCCTATAATGAGGGAATGATGTTGAAGCAAACGAAAGGACTTATGAGTCTGGTTGTTCATTTTTTTAATTAAAAAAAAAGGTGTCTCTCGAGATTCAATCCCCCTATCAATTAAGGAATTGTTGGCACAACATTTGTTTGAATCAATGAATCAGAAACCAAAATGACATTCCTTTACTGTAGATTGACAAACAACATCTTTTTGTTATGCTTTGATGCGTAGGAGAGTGTTTATAATTGGCAAAACGTTATCCACTCCGCTGAGAGGTCATAAACCATTGCAAAAAAAAAAGAAAAAAAGTCACCGATGGGTGGAGGAAAATTAACATCACATCATCACAATCACTTTCCAAGAATGGTGGGACATCATGGGATTATAAAGCATCAAACCACATGAAACTCGGTACCTGATAGAGGAGGAATTGAAGCAGAATGTACTGTACAAAATGAAAGAGATCCTACTGAATTGCTTCAAAATTTTTAAAAAGTGGAAATACACACTCCCTTTAAATAAATTATAGTTGGTAAATGATGGGGTGACGATGATGTGATGTAAATAGTATACTTTTGAGAAACGAAGTTTAAAAGGAAACAAAGAATAACATGAATATTAACCTGGGTAGACAAAATCGCATTGAAACGACCTTGCATTGACCTTCTAGTAACAAACTACAAAATTCAGACACTAAATCTAAATAAACGAACTTGTATAAGTAGTCAGTGAGATAAGACTGTGAGTTACCAGGTATGGACAAGAAAACACCAGGATCATTTAAACCACCAGTTCACACGAAGTTAAATTGACGAATCAAAAGTTGCACATTTCCAAGCCTGACTGCTATAGTAACAGGCTTAAAAGAAAAATCTTGAGGTACTGATACCAGCCTACCATAATGTATCTCGTGCCAGCAAATGGCATGGAAAAGACAAGCGGAAAAAAAAAAAAACAAAAAAAAAAAACAAAAAAAAAAAACAAAACTAAGTCCAGATCAATGATGAACAAAAGACGTTGTCGTTTCATGAAAGAAACAGAAAAGAGATGTGGGGCAAGCCATCTGACCTAGGGCATACTCACAATAGTACTGTCCAGGATGTATATGACCATTATCACAGCCAAATCATTTTTTTTTTATTTTTTTATTTTTATTTTTATTTTATTTTTTTTTATTTTTTTTTTTTCTTGTTTCTCGTAGTGCCCTGCCAGCGGGGCAGGGCGTATTCCACCTTCCCAGGAAAGACCCTCACTGAGGGCATACTCACACAACTACTTTTCATAATGTATCTAACCGCTATCAGGTTCACATCTTACATTCATTTTTATTTATTTTTTCCTTATTTACATTTTTGGGAATGCCCTCACTCATGACATATTTACACTACTACTTTATAGAATGTATCAAATGGATATTACGTCAAAATCCGTCTTTTTTTTTTTTTTTTTTTTTCTGGTTTTCTAAGATTAGTGCCTTGTCATCAAGGCATGACGTATGAGTAAATAGTGCAGTCTCGGTTTCTCATTTGTTATCCTTTTTTTCCCAATTTCGCTTTCAATCTATTTTTTTTGGGTCCACCAGCCTTTTCCCTCCGAACGTGCTTCATGCCAGATCACTGTTCATTTTGCCACGGTCACAGTGTATTGCGTTCTGGTGAATATTAGGGGTATGTGAACTGGTGGTTTAACAACGTCAGATGACAAGCGGTTTACATGGAGGTCACGCCTGACTTTAAGAAACAATTTGAGAAAGTATGAAAGATTCTGAAGGGGCTCCACAACGGAAAACAAGTTCGTAGTATGCGGTTATGTCAGTGTTAGTGACCTCCTTAACAATTTGATTATTGCATCGATGTAAGTGATTTTTGAATCAACAAGGTATTTATTATAAGAATGCAATGTCTCCAAGCAACTATGCAAGTAATGAGAATATCAATTGGATCAAACGGAAGATAAAACAATGAAGTGAGACGAATAATATGTTTTATTCAATAAGGAGATCAAGAGCATAGCCAAACAAGGTCTGAAGCAAGCGATTCAAGTAGATTAAAAAAAAAAAAAAAAACTTTATAGATAAAAATCGATTCACTGACGTCGGTTCATGAAAACATGGATCAAGGGTAGGACGGTCATCAACTATGTATGTATATAAGGGTCTATGCGCTCCATAAGAGATACTGAAATGCATGTAACTAGACTATGATAGACTATATCGTTTTGGGATGTATATTAAACTTGTCGCTCAACTTTCGTCCTACACAAACAAATAATCTTCATTTCTTTGTAAATGGTTTATTTTGTGTGCATGAGAGAAAAGGGCAATATAAGGGGCTATAAGTAGTTGGATGTTTTTTTTTTTTTTTTTTTTTTTTTTTTTTTTTTACAATGATGCATTAAAAAAAATCTTGATTGAGGTTTTGAACCTCGCAAGTCAAACCAGGATACTAAGAGTATTACACATGTTCATTTACATTTTTGTTCATACTAAAAAACAATTTAAAAATCATATTATATCGGTAGTATATATGCAAAACAAAATTTACTTGAACATTGACATATTCTTATGTCTACCATAATAAAATAATCAAATTTATTTTATTTGTTGCTTGTATAAATCCATCAGTAATTAAAAAAAATATATATTACATTGGTTTGAGCCCGTCCTAATGGAGCATTGTTTCTTTTAATATTTATTTTTTTTACGTTGATCCAGTATGACTTGGTTATCAACAAAGTATCCAATTTTTTTCTTTGAGACTTTTTAATGTAATATTTTGCTTTATTATAGGCGACGGAGTATCATAGTCTTCTTCTTTATTCTTATTTATGTCCCAGTATCTTTCTTTCAAACAGTCTTTCAGTAGAGGTGACATTTTTCTCATATACATTTATCATACCTATGAGGACCTTACTATTTGCAAACTCTATTTTTATTGTACTCTTACAACAAAACCTCTCAAGTATTACTAGGAAATAGTATTTAAACTGCGTCCAACTAGGTCTTAAGGGTATAGAGTATTATCGACTTTAAATAACTTGATTCACCTTTTAAAACGTTTATGTGTTTAGGGGGGCTTCTAATAATAAATAACGTAAATTTTTTTATAGGATTTCAGTGGAGAAGATATAAAGTGTTATGGTGACAGGAGAAAACTACAACTTATCTCCATACATCCCGTACCTTTCCCTCAACTATTTAATATAGTATTATTTTTTAAAAAACAATTTGAGTGTTGATTCAATGTAAATCAGTGCAAACCACGTTGTAGCAACTTGAAACAGAATAGGGCATAAATAGTATTTTTATTCATACAAAAAAATTACAACAATGAGAGATGTATGATAGGAAAAAAATGTTGACACTCTCCCCTCTTCAACTGTCAAATGATATGATGTTGCTACTATGTGAACTATTGAGTATTGAGTTGTTGTGTGTTTAACATTTTATTTATGGTATTTGATAATCACAAAAGGAGTTATGCCTATATATATTATGGAGATTAAATAAAGTAACTCAATCATTATTTTCTATCAGTATAACAGATTAAACTTTTAGCAGGTTCAAGTTATAACGATATACATATTCATATTAAAATATTATAGCACGAAATATGATATAAAAAGTGATCTACCCGTATGGGAGGTAGGCTACACCGTCCTTGTTGCACCCTTCCCCACCCCCAAATTGTTCAATTCATAATTACGTTTATTTTTCGCTTAATGTTTGTATGCTAGTGTAGTGTTGTTGCATTCAACAAATTCATAAGACCAACATGGTAATGTCATATTTTTTGTTTATAGTTTTATGATGTATGAGCATTCATAAATTGCATGTGAATGCAAAGAGATCAACATTAATGTAAAACGCCAACGAGTGATGACATGTGAACATTTTGTTTGGAAGGAGGTTACACACACTCTCTCTTCCCCCTTTATGCCCTAACTGTTCAATTTCGTGTCATATTCTTTCATCACTCAGTAATGAGATACATAACTGTTACGTTTAAACTTTTGTTTATGAGGTTTACTAAACCCACAGTGAAATGTATTGACATCCTAGATGCTTGAGTTCTTGTTACAATTTTGTACTGTATTTTATCGTTGTCATTGCCCTATATACTACCCTTACTTGGCGCTACTACATGTGCATGTGTGAGAGAAAGAAACAAAACTTTGTCTTTTTTTTATAACCACTGACTCGAACAATACTTTAACGAGTTGAAACTTTTTTTTCAGCCTAGCCTATTGAACACAAAAATATAGGCATACAAATAACATCTAAAATAGAATAATTACGTTAATTTATTACTTTTTTTATTTAAAAAAAACATTAACACACTGGTTTTATTTATCAGTTTGTTCACATTTATCCATCAATGATTTTGAGGACAAAAAATTAAAAAGGTCAATGCTTTCCATCTTGGACTCACCATAAAATGAGAAGAAACGAAACAACGTGTGGGCTTGGGAAGCAACCCGTGCACTGTTGAAAGAGGACCAATTGCATGAACTCCCTTCGATCGACTTCGAACAATTTTTTTTCTGACAACCACTTTGTGCCTCCCTCAAAACCTTTCTCCAAACATTGTGCTTTTCCTACAACCGCTTAGACTCTACTAATAAACTGCAGGGCGGACAACAAAAAAACGGTCCTTGAGTGTATACAAGCAGTCTATAGGCTGCAAACAAGCAATAGTCGTGGCTTGACCATTCTGACCATTCTGTATCGTACTCGCCGAGGTCAAGGAAGTAACTCATTAATACGTAAAGACTATCATGTTCAAAATCAATCTCCTTCAGGGCCTCATATCTTGCAATCACATAAGGAGATGTTACTTCCTTATAAGACAACGAGTTTAAGGAGTCTAAAAGCCGCTTACTCTTTTCCTTGCTAAACCTGCCCGTCCCCCTCCATCGTGGGAACCAGGGGCGGAATGACAGTACGTCGCTCATCAAGACCCTTACTTCTCTAGTTCTTTACAACCCTCAATATAACTCTCACTCTCCCTCTTGCGTCTCGAACATCGTGTTTACCTTGTATTCCAAATAGGCCAGTGTCAAGATAAAGCTCGCCTCCTTGCCCCTTAACGCACGCGACACCTCTCCTTATCTCTACTTATGCAGTTTCAGGGCACCTTTACCTCCTACAGATGGAAGTTCGTGGCGCGCACAAGTCTTCCCGAGACCATGCTCTTAATAATTGGTGTAAGTCATTCGACTTCTTATGAGTAAACTCTCATTTTAGTCATTCTCGAATTACGTTACAGTTATCGGATCGAGGATCACCATCTCTGACTATTTGCAGCCCAATATCGTAGGACGAATTCAATCATATTTCCCTGGTTCTCGTCCTTCATTACTTCGTCGGGTATTGGGGGCTTAGGAAGTCGCTCAAATAACGTAATTCGAGTGCTCCAGAGGATGGTCTTGCCTAACGAAACCAACCTATCCCTTTCATCTTCCACCACTTCTCTCACCCTTTCCCAACATCGACTGTAAACGAGGTCGACCTCCCTTTCTATTGGTAAATAGATCCGCACATCGTGCACTTCTATTCCGAGAAATTGCACGGTCATTACATAGGCGTATCTGCTCCCAACCACTATCCACTAACTCGTATGTCTCAACCTCGTACGAAATCAGTTCTCTCCTCCCTAAGGAACTTAACGACGAGCAGACGACTTCAATTTTCCCTCTCAGTGGCCTATTCTCTGAGAGGAACTTCTCTCGCCTCGCTTCTAACTCTCCACTCGAAATCCATCTTCCTCTACTCACCACTCACGTTTTTCAGCATCACGCCCTGAGTACCATATTTATTATAGGCTTCCAGTTGCTCCCATCGAGGTAACTATCGGGAATAGGCGGGCTAGGGGCAACGCTGTATTCCCTTGCCTTTAATCCCAGGGTAACCCTCTTTCCTTCCTTTTCCAACATTCTCTTATAAGCACATACTATCGTCTATGCCCAATTCTAGTACCCCCACAATGCGCTCGTCAGTCTTCTCCCCTTCCGATTGTAAACCCTTATATCATACTCGTTAGCTTCCACAAACTTAGCCACCAATACATAGACCTTTTCCTTTAATTCAATATTCACTATTGCAGTGTAGTACTCAATCACGTACGGAAAAGGCTCACCCAGAGTCAAGGGAGTCCAGTCTTCCAATAAGGCTTCAATGGTTGGATCACTAGACGATGGCAACCCCCAGTTTACCCCTTCTTCCCAAGAGAGTCTACTCGTCAGGAGCTCAATCGTTTCTAGTCCTTGAATCCATTCCGATCACTACCCTGCTCCTGGACACTAAACTCGGCTTTATCTGAGTCCCTGAATCACCCTACTCTTTCCTAGGAAAAATCGTGTGAGTCCTCTTATTCCCCAAGATCGTCTCTAGCGTCTTTCTACTCAACTTGATCCCAATCCTCCTCCCACTAAACTTCCTCTTCGTCTTCGTAGACCCCTACCTTACGATAGTAGGAGCGTAGCTCAAAGAAACCTAAGAGGGCTTGCTGGCTATCAAGGGGGTCAAAGTCCCAAGTTTTGTATAACTCGGTCAAGCCGGCTATGTAATCGGACGACTCCATAATAACTTTGTCAAGGAAGATCCAAAACTCGCTAGGTTGGTTCTCCCTTTGTGATTCCCTGGTCCTCTGGGCGAGCTCTGGGCGAGGCCGACCGAATTACCTCCACCAATTCCAAAGTCGAATTCCCAAATATGGGTCCAGCCTTTCGCAATGCGTAATAAACGTGGTGTGCATCGCTATTCCACAAGAAACATTCCAGTTGGAGAAAAAAACAATGAATTTGAATCAAACGATTTAAGTCCTCCAAGGAAATCTTTCAGCACAAAGACGGGGACCGGAAGTCGTAATGCCTCCTCCAGGTATGGTAGAAACCCGTGCTCAACCAACCTTAATGAGACAATTATCGACCTAAATCCCCCACTTCAGCGAAGCTCCTCCTTCCGGAATCTTCCTACCTCGCTCTGAAGTATTCCCCGGCCCGTCTTCTCGTCAGGCCAGGTGTGGACGTTTAGGCTTGGCACGACCCCTAGCCTCGGATCCTTCCAACCCTGCTTCACCGCTCTAAGGACAATATCTCCTAACACAGAAGTACGATAGTATAGGAGACCCTCAACGACTAGCGTAGCCGACCCCGCTATTTTCCTTCCTCCTCTGTCGCGATCAAATTCTACCGAGGTCGCAATTAACAACCAGACTCCAGACCTTATCAAGACTGACCTCCAAACCTTATTTACTCTCCCTTGGTCAGCTCGTCTGACCACCCTTCCTGGTAGGGTGAATTCTACCCAATTCTCGCCAATAAATTTTGGCTCCCTATACTCGAATTGGCGGAGTTGAACTGGGTACTCCTCCCTGTACTGAGACATCTAGTCCTCTTCAGGTTCAACGTTTAAAATCCTAGCCCTGTCTCTTTCACCTGTGATTGCCCCCCGACGAAGTTCAACCCTAATTTGGAAAAAAATCCGCCTCAATTCCCTACGATCGGGTACCGCCCTGTCCAAGCAATACGTGGCCAGCCACGCTAACTCAACTATTGAGGTCCTAAACTAGGTGGCCTTCCTAAGTGCTCTCACCAACCTTTGATGACCATCGACCCTCCCGAAGATCAACTCGGCTAGAAACCTAGGTACTGTTGTAGGCTTGACCACAGTTACTCTGGGAACTCCCAATCGTATGTGTATCGAACCCAGTATCGAGCTATAGTATCTGACCCTGCCGAAAATTCCCCGAACAACCGAGAACCGTACCTATGACTGAGAGATATTAGATATAGATGTGCCCGACAATGCCTCGCAGCGTCTATCACTAGAAACCTCCACTCATCGGATGATAAATATATTCAAATGTTCACCTCTGCAATAAGTGGCTGACTCTCTTTATCCTTTCTCACACAGGGTCTGGGTTGGCACTCGGTCCTCACCCACAAGAAAACTCCTTCTCTTACTATCAGCCCTTACTCTCTGGTGGGCTTATACTTGCTTCTCCCTTCCAATGGCAGGCTCACGACATCGAACGGCCCTTCCTCGCGTCTAAGATGGATTTGGGTGTCTGATTCAAATAAATATCATTCCTAATCAACTGCCAATAGTGCTCTCAACGCTCCTTTCCCTGTGCCCACTCTCGGAATGATGAGCTCACAGACCCCCGCGAAGGGGCGGTGTTTCACTCATGCATCCTCACTCTCCTATCCATGCCTCTACTCACCCACCTCAGGCACGGTCTCTCACCTACTCGTGCTGTGGTTCAACCCTCCCAGCTATCCATCACGACCAACTAGCCTATCTAGTTCCCTCCCAGCTCCTTGCAAATCCGGGGCGCTTCTCCCCTCCCCTTCAATCCCTCTAATTCTTCCCCTGGTCACCTTTTCTCTCTCTTGGAATTTAAATCAGCGTGGACTGACCAAACGGTAGGGAAAAATCAAAACAATCTCCCTCAATCACAAGAAACATGTAGGAAGAAAAATACAGGAAATCATGAGAATGAAAGAATCGATGAGATCATGAGATTGCAAAATCCACGTCTCACCGGAAACGTCGAAAAACAGGTTGGCCATTCGTCGTCCGCTCGCTCACGCTCGCGCCGCACTTGCACACACCAAGAAATATCCAGCCGTGAGTCCTAAAACAATCAACTCCAATTCTCTACGCCCCCGCGGTTACAGGCGGACCAAAGTCCCGAGAAGCAGCCTTCCCCGACAACGACGCCACTGTCGACCGGTAGAAGAGATCTGCAGGCACACCGATCGGACCCTATACCTCGCGCCGTGTCTGTCACCCACGGGAGGATCGATCGGGGCTCCTGTAACCTGCAAGAAAACTGGGTTAGTCGAGATCCACACAATGATCACTGAAATCGATTGAAGAGGTAATGATGAGAGACTCACGAACCAACATTTGAAAGGAAAAAAATATGCTCTTCCTTGTAGTCTAAAATAATAGGGTCCGCTGCACTAGTCCCAATCCCATAAATAAATTCCCCTCCCAGAACAGGGAAAATCAGTTTGAGTCCCGACCGATCTTACTAACAGTTTAGGACGGATTCTCTGCCCAATGGGGTGACGTCGGTAACGTGCTCGCCGATCCCAGGGGACTGTGCTCGAACTTTCTCCGTATCAGAGTTAGATTCTTGGGCCCACTGGGGCCACAACTTGAGATCTAATTTCACCATAAGTTTGCCTTGTCACCATCCTCCTCAGATAAAGTCTCAGGACGAGCTCCTTGCCTTTTCTCGTGTCACCCCTACTGTACTCCACCCGAGTTCCTGATCAATCACGGTCCTGTCCCTGGTCAACAAAGCCCCAACCAAGAAGTTTCCCTGGTCCACAGAGTCCCACAGTCCCGGATAGCTGAGCCACGCTGTCTTGTCTAAAACCCAGTCTGTATTATATCCCTTCACTGAGATCCGGAATCCCGACCTGATCCAAAGGTCCCAACTTGATCCAAAATGTCTCGGCTCGATCCAAAGATGTCCTTGTTCAGCCGAAAGGTCTGACTTAATCGCCCCGGCCTGAGTCCCAAAGTTCTCGCCTGTTTGTATCCTGGTCCCACGGTCCCAGCCCCAGGTCCAATACCTCAGCTTGCCCTTGCCTGTGTCTAGTAGTCCCGACCGACGAAGTCACTGTCAAAGTCTCGATCCGTGCTTCTTTAAATGTCAGTCCTGCCGAAGTCCCGTGGCATTGTCCGCTAGTCCTAATTAGTTCCGGTTCCCTTGTGGCAGGGCCCCACGTTAAAACCCAGATATTCCGACCTAGTGGTCCAAGTTCAGAGTCTTATTTGGTCCTGAAGTCCTGGCCCCAACTTAAGTCTTGGCCCGCACAAAAGTCCTAGTCTGAACCGAAGCCCGATTCTCCCCAAAGTGCTCGTCCCGCCGGAAAGTCCAAGTTTAGTCCGGTCCCCCCCCCCCGGTCACATCACTCCCCGATGTCCCGATCCAGATGCGCCCTCGGCCCACTGTGCTCGATGTCTCTCACCGGTTGCGCCTTCAGCGCACTGAGCCTGATGTCCCGTTCCGATCACGCCTTCGGGCACGTGGTCTTCCTGCCCAAGCCCCTGTGTCCGACTCGCGCCCCTCGACTCCTCGCGCGCATGCACGCCCCTTCTCGCGGTTCTCTCGCGACTGTGGCGCTTGTACGCGCTGCCGTGTGACTTTGCATGCGCTTATACGGCAGCGCGCGTGATTCTCCCGCAGCTATGCATGATTTCCCCCCCTCACTACTGTGCGTGCATGCGCGCGCTATCCGCGCGATCACTCGCGGCTGTGGTGTGCCCGTCTGCGCGCTGTCCGCACGGTCTCCCGTAGTTGTGCGCGAGTGTATGTGCTGTCTCGCGGGGCTTTGAACATGCTCTAGTTCCCGTGCCGCCGTGCACGATTCCCCTCACTCATGCGCGAGTGTGCTCGATCTCGTGTGGCGTTCCCGCACGAGGACTCCTGCTGACATGAAACTGCGCGCGACCGTGCGAGTGATCCAGTGCAGCGTTTCCCGCCAGTGCGCAGCTGTATGCGCTGGTGAGTTCGATCCTGCGCGACTTCCTCAACTTGTGCGAGGCTATGCGGGCGCTTGTGCGCGGTTTCACGCGTTGTCCCCTTCCTCGATTGTGTGCGTGTGAGACCTCGCGTTCGCGCGCAGCGATCCTCGCTCGTAGTTGGTTGTGAGCGCTTTCTCGCACGGCGGTCCCCGCTCGTGCGAGGTAGTGAGCGCCCCAGATCTCGCTCGCGCAGTTGTGTGACCGTCTGCGGCTATGGCCACCACGTGTGTCTCTCTGGTGCGCCCGTAGTGCGTCCGCAGATACGCATGTCCGAACCTCTCTATGCGCAGGTGCTCTTATGCGCGTGGTTGCGCGCGTTCCGACCCCAACCTATGCACTTATGCTGTAGCGGTACCCCTACGGCCCGACAGTGAGGCCGGACCAGTTTCAGGCCGTCGGCCTGACCCTGGTCCGGTACTAGGTTGCTCCGTACCTGGACCTAGGCCGGTATATCACTTCGGCCTAGGCCCAGGGCGGGAGGTTGGTTCATTCAGTTGTTCGTTCTTTCATTGAGCCGGACTGGACCTTCACTCAGCTGCTGCTTTTCGTGTGTGTCCATCTCCTCACTCTCTCTCTCTCTCACCATCTCCGCACGCGCCCGCTGCACGTGTGTCACATTGGTATCGAAGCTGGTTTTCAAACCTCTGCTCCTCCCTCCCTCCCCTCGCGCTATCCGGCCACCGCAGATAGCCATCTCCAAGTTCGTTCTTGCAGCTGCACCTGGCCCGCCAACGCGACCAGGTACGTTCGTCATCCAAGCTGGCGCCTTTCTCGACGCCGGCGCTACTTCGGCTGCTGCAGGTTGCTGCAGTCATCCTACTGGTTGTCGATGCTAACGTGCTGCCGCTCGTGCTCTGGTTCGTCCTTCGAGCATAGCTCCTACCCGGTGAATAGCCCGGTGAAGTGTTTGGATTGCGGCGGACATCCTGTGAGAAATTCAGCGAACCTTATAATTTAGAGGAAGGAGAATTCGCAACAAGGTTCCTGTGGATCATTGACACGTGGACAACCGACTTCCCACCACGTCAGCGCCTCCTTCCCCCTCTGGCTCTCCTCTTTCCCAACCCCAATCCCAACCCCTCTTTCCCCCCCCCACATTCCGCTGCCATCTCCCGATCTCCCCGACTGCTGCCTCTTCATGACTCCATGCAGAGTACCAAACTTGCGAGTCCCTCCCGCTCCACCAGCGAAGGGCTTGCGTTCCTAGCTCACGAGCCTACATCCGACTCAATGGCCACCCCTATGGCAACCAGTTCGGGCCCAACTTCCCAGTCGGATCCCATATTGGACCTCCTCCAACGCATGCAGGCCACACTTGAGGCCAAAATCACGGCCCTCCATACCGACTTTTCATCCCTGTCGGCCCGCGTGTCACAGTTGGAGCCCCGTACCAGTGCATCTCCCTCCCCACCCCCCTCATCTGCATCTGTGCCAGCTTCCTCTCCTTCTTCGACTGACGTCATCTACACGCTTGTTTCTTCCACGGGCTGCATGTCCTCACCCCAGTCCCACCCTTCCTCTGCAGCCATCTCTGCCTCCCAGGTTTCTGCCCCTGCACCTCCCTCCTCAGGTCCCATGGCATCTTGTCCCTCCACCTCCTCGACGTTAGTTTCCACGGCACCTCCCTCATCACCCCCCGCTCCTTCCCCCCCCCCCCCCCCCCCCCCCTTACACCCAAGACACTGAATGCCGAGCTCCAACGCCAGCTCACCCTGGCCCATGATCTCATCCGCCAACTCCAAGGAGGTCAATCCCTACCTCCACACCTCGCGGCACAACCTGTTGCCCCTTTCATCTATCGACAACATCAGACACAGGCCGCTGCGGTGCATTTCACGCTCCCACCACCAGCCACCACGATGTGTCAGGGACCTTTGCCCCAGCTCCCCGCTCTCTCTAGTGGTCTTGCTGGTGCCACTACTTCTTCTGTCCTCTTATCACAATCGGCCCTTCCTCTCCCTACCCATTACCGACCCCCGACGTATGTTCCACAGTTTCGACGGGACCACCTCCCACAGTTTGACGGCAGGGCCTCCGAGCTCCAAGGATGGATCACTACTGCTGAGGAGCAGCTTCGCTACCATGGTGTCGCCATGGAACTGTGGCCCGTTGAGATGTTCTCTCGCTTTACAGGTCGTGCAGCCTCCACCTGGCGTGACTTCCTCGCCCTTCACTCACAGCGTGGTGTACATGAGGGCATATCTTATCATGAGTTTCGCGACTTCCTTCAACAATACTTTTCTCGTCCTGCGCCAACCCGCGACCTGATTACCCGTGTGGCTGAGATCAGATGGCTCCGTGGCGACAATGCTTTAGAGTCATACATCACGACATTTCACCGTATACGCGTTCATATTCCAGTCACAGCCATTCCCGAGGACACCATGATCCAGCGATTCCGCGCAGGTCTACCTCAGTCATTCCAGTTGCAGATGATGGCGTACTCCATCTCCACCTTAACTGAGGCTTTCAACATTGCTAGGGCCATTCATCTCACTTATGCTCCACTCGTCGCCCCTCGCCTCAGCCCGCCGCTGCCCATTCCGCTACTACTGCAGCACCTCGCCCCTCCCAGCCTCGACGATCCTCCACATACCGTCGTGGCCCTCATAGAGGCTCTGGACGGTTCCTCTCTCGTCGCTTGCATGCGCTGTTTCGTGATCCGTCGAGCATTGATGATGGCACTGCCTCAGATGATTCTGCGAGTGACCCAGATCAGGGACCCGACCCTCACTCCCCCGCGGAGGACGACGCCTCTTCCCATGACGACCGTCTTATCCGGGCCCTTTCACACTCCTCCGATGTCAGCCCTCATCCTCCAGGACTTGCTCTACGGTCACTCAACTACCTCTCCCAGCGGGCTTTGTGTTCCCTCGCAGCCGCTTGACCATTGCTGAGAGTGAGGACCTTCGTACACGAGGCATCTGCACCCGCTGCCGCCTTGCCGGCCATACCTCCTCTACCTTCCCGTACGCAGACGCCCTCCAGAGTCACTTCGCACAGCAGGCTCGCCATCAGGCTGTTCCCCCCGTCTCGACCTCCAGCGCAACACCCACCTAGCTGCGATGTCCCATTCCCCTCACTCTCCTACGGTAGCAGGCATACCCGTTCACAACTCTACCTTTGCACCGCTTGCTACTCTTCCTGATGAGTCTGGTCCAACCTTATCTGTGGGTGACCCTATCGACACTGGTATGCCTTCTCCTTCCTTGCCTAGCATCCCTCATGACCCCCCTCCTCCACGTCCTCCTACCAGGCGTGCTCTTCGCACGGCCCGCTGCAGTGCTTCCCTTATTGCAGCCGAGGATATCATTGACTTCCTGGACATTGTTGTGCTGTTCAAGAAAGGGGACAAGGCAGAAGTGAGAAATTGGAGACCGATTTCACTTCTGAATGTGTCCTACAAAATCCCAGCCAAGTCATTAGCCCGGCGGTTAGGGAGGTACTTACCAGAATTGGTAGAGAGAGATCAGGGGGCATTCGTGCAAGGGCGGTCTATCTTGAACAATATCGTTACAGCTATGGAGACGCTGGAAATTGTTCAGGGGGAGAATATAGACATTGCAGTTCTCCTACTGGACTTAGAGAAAGCTTATGACAAGGTGGGTTGGACATTTGTCCTTACCACCCTGCGGAGAATGGGCTTGGGTAACAGTTTCTGTTCCTGGGTCATTGCCATGTACACATTCTCAACGTCAGCGGTAATGATCAATGGCCATCTCTCGGAGTCGTTCACTCTCTCACGCTCACTACGACAAGGCTGCCCTCTTGCGCCTCTCATCTTTGTGTTTCAGATGGAAGTCTTGCTGAATAGAATCCGCCGTCATCCGGACATCAGGGGCCTGCATCTCCACACCAGTGAAGATTGCAAAGTCAAAGCACTGGCGGACGACCTGTTCGCAGTCTGCGAAAACTCGGTCACCTCGCTCAGCACACTGAAGTCCATCATGATTGAGTCCTCAACTCTCTCGGAGGCCTCAATGAACTGGGGTAAATCGGCCTACCTGCTGCCATCCCAGTACGTACTAAAGGTCGAATGGGGAATGAAGAGAATTGCTGCAGGAGAAGAAGAAAGGTTTTGGGGGATCCTAATTAGCCTGCAGATCAGCTCATCGGGGCAAGGAGTTCTCCTAGTACAACAGCGGATTGCGGCAAGACTCAGAATTTGGAGGTCCGCGTGGCACTTATGGATCATGGGCCGCGCACTGGTGATTAATGCATCTTTATTCTCCATTTTGTGGTTTGTCACCACAGTCAAGGAACTTGCGGAGGGAGTAGTAAAAGCAATAAGGAGACTGATCGCCCGTTTCCTTTGGAAGCCAAGAGCGCAGAATGGGGAGGGGTTCATTTCCAAAGTGGCGCTGGAAACCCTTTCCTTCCCGCGGGAGAAAGGCGGATTGGGACTAATTGACCCAACTCGCAAGAACCAGGCCCAACTCAGATGTTGGATTGTGAAGGTGGCTATGGGCCTATGGCACATTCCCGGGACCACTGGGTCACGCTGGCGGAACGCATTTTAGGTGGGGAATGGGGCCTGAGTCGCCCCGAAGATGCGTGGGCTTGTTTCTTTATGGCATCATTCAGAAAGAAACGCCTAAAATCAGCCTTCTGGGAGCCAGTCCGGAAAGCATGGAAGAAGTTGCCCGCCGACACTCCACACACACCCACCACGAAGGAGGAGGTACTATGTCAGCAGCTTTTCGAGAACCCTGCAATTCTGGACCAGTTAGGCGTTCCGCTGGCTGCAGATGGGTCAGCAGGGTCCTTTGGCCAAGCTTGGGTGAAGAGAGGTGTAGTGAGATTGGAAGACATCTGGTGCCCCTTGTTGGGAAGCTGGAAACTGTAAGAGGAAGTGAAGCTCACCTTGAGAGGGCTGCAACGAGTGGAACAGCACTAGCAACAAGTCACAGCAGCCATCCCACAGAGTTGGCTGGAGCTGCTTGGCCCCGAGGGAGTCGACCCGACTGGTACCTGGTACAAATCTGGATCAGAGGAAGAGGACACAATATGGAAGGTATTGGAGATCCTCCCCAACGGATTCAGAAGGGTGGAGAGATGGAGACGTGTGGACCACTCAAACTCCCTGACCCTAGTGGAGGAGGCAACCATCAGTACCTGGGACAACCGTCACAGGTTAGGGTAATTGAAAGGCGCAGCAAAAGCTCAATGGTACCCACCCGATCTTGGGTGGGTCGGGTTCCACTCATGAGATTATCCATAGACCCACAGGCCTGGAGCTGGTCAACTGGAATCACTGAAACCACCCTCATGAAGTTGCGAGAGTACTCCACAGCGAGCGGTTACCAGCTAGCTGCCAAGGCCATGAAGACCCCGACTCAGATAGCCACTCAGCGTTGGCAAGCGGTATGTCATGCGGACATGGCGGGGAAGGTAGAAAACTTCGAGAGACTGTGGAAGTCCCTGACTGACCTACCCAACAGTAAACAAGTGAGCATTCTATGACTACTGTCATTGTTGAACACTCCTCAACAGTTTGGCTGAGAAGTCGAGGAATGGAGGTGGAACTAGGTTGCTCAAGGTGCAGATGGCCTTTCGAATCCACCCGCCACCTGTGGCGGGACTGCCCAGCGTCCAAAAGGATCTGGAACTGGTAGTCCCACCACTGGAGGGAATTCGGAGATACAGGGGTGACATGGGATGAGAAATGGGTCCTATTAGGCTTTCTACCCCCGGATGTGGTGGGCAGCCGAGGCTGGGACTACATCGCACACGCCACGAGAGGTCTGATTTGCGAAGCGATCTGGGCAGACAGAAACAGGGCAAGATTCCAGAAGAGACCCCTGTCTGACCTGGAGATCAAGAACTTCATTAAAAGAGGACTAAGGCAGGCGATTCAAGTCGATTGGAGAAGGAAAGCCAAGGCCGGCAAAGGAAGCTGCCGACAACTCCGCTGGTTCATCCGCACGTGGGCAAAGAACTACAAGCTTGCAGCAATGCATCGTGAAAGAGGCCTGGTCCTCTCCCCATGGGTATCAGACAGTGAGGATGCCAGGGCCAGTAATGCCTGTCGTCTTCAGCATCGGTAGGATCGTTGGAATCCCCCAGAGCTTCCTAGCTCTGCAAGTCCTCACTTGTAGTCGTATCAAGGGACACCAATAGGGGAATCGGACACCTGCCCGGTGGTGGGACATCTTAGGAGATAGGAAACCAAGCACCAGGGCACTCGGTTCTGTAGGGCCGCGGTGGGCCATTAGGGGAGTGTCAATAGTATTGGGACGGTAGTCCTCTGGGCCGAGTTAGTCCCAGAGTAGGCTAGTGTAGGCTAGGGTAGGACGCCCACGGAGGTACCCTATCATTGGGTAGGAGTACAGGTACGGCTAAAACCAGAAATTGAGATCTTTGGTATGCAATGTAGAAGCAAAATTTATCAGACTGTACAAGGAGTTCAGGTTTAGGCTCAGTTACGAAACTGGTCATTATGAAACGGTGGTTTGAGTTATTAGGCTATACTCTACAACTGCAAGAGTATCCGCAGGTCTCCTACCTGTAAGCTAAGCTGGCTGATGCTGTCAGATATCTCCGGGTTGAATTGTGAGGTCTCCGGCCTCCTTCTCGTATTGTTAATGAACTGTGTTTTGTTATAAAAAAATAAAAATAAAAAATTGTTTGGTTTTCTATTTTGCACAACATACTATTTTTCAAAAAAAAAATGATTTTTTTTTTTAATGAGATATGGGTCGGGACCCCGTCCGACCCAGTTGCCCGGTCAGGCATCCCGTGCTAGCTTTGGGGACGTGGGCGCCACGGCTGGTAGCCCAGGTTCCAATAACATATAATGCGCACTCGTCATGGTCGTTCTTGCAATTTCCAACGCCTCTTCTTTTTCGCTAAAAGAGGTCGACAACGGATCTGCCAAGGGTGAACGAGCGAGAAATTCAGTTTCAATCTCATATAATGCAGATATGATCGTTGAGGAACGACAAAATAACAACCGCCGCCACGTGTACTGTAATTTTTCAAGTTCATGATCTTTGCCCAGACAAAGAAATGTACAAAATATGATTTTAAGAGGGTTGGGGTGTTGGGGTGGGGATTATTTAATCGGTGAGTGTACTGTAAGTTTTCACATTGAGAATCTTTGTCGGGGAAAAGAACAATGTGATTTTAAGGGGGTTGGGGTGCAGGGGTAAGGAAGGACGAAATAATAACCGCTGACACCTGTACCGTAATTTTTCAAGTTCACAATCTTTACCCCGTCAAAGAAAAGTACAAAATGTGATTTTAAGAAGGGTGGGGTGCTGAGGTAGGGATTATTTGGTCGGCTTGTTGTCGGACGTCTCCAGCCTTACACCGCCCTTTACTTCCTTGATAATAACGCTGACGGGAACAGGATTCGAGTGTTTTGCCTAACGAGAGCATAATCGACTTCGAGAAATTTCGACATTGGACCCGTGTCATGGGCATCAAGACCTGGGCATCCGAAAGGAGTGGGGCATTGAATTCCACGTGGGCATTCTCCTGGGGGAATTATTGAGGCTAACGACTGACAGATCATAAAAGCATATCGACTACAGAAGAAACGTCGAAGGCTCCGGAAAAGACTAGGCGCGATAACCTTGGATCTATGCTCAAAGGACGGACGACGACCGAATTAAGAAGTAAGATTGAGGCCTTGAGACAAGCCCTCCGACGAGGTAAGTTGCGGTAGTACCGGAATTCATCGCATGGCCAAAATGAAGGGAAACCGCTAAACAGTCGTGTTTGGGACCTTAGCTTCCGGCCCTAATCTGGGGCCTTAGGTGGAGAAAAAGGGCCCTCGGACTAATAAGTCCGCAACTTTGGTGGACCAGGCCCTATGGAAATTTGTGGGCCTCGGTACCGCTCATAAGGGGACCACTGGAGCCTAGGCAGGCTCGGGCCTAGGTTAGGGATGAGCCCCGGTACCAAGGCGCTGCAAAAGGCCCGGTACCCGATAGGAAGGCCCCCTTCGCCGAAAAACCTTTCGGGGGCTCAAATAGGCCCGGGCCTAGGTTCGGTAGGTGCCACTGTACCGGGGCACTGCAACCTTGTCGGCAGCCCGGAGCACACGAAGGCGTTGGGGCACACCGAGAAGAGGGCCGCAAAGTATTTAAGTCCAACCGGGCTCAAGAGTGGGATACTTCCCACATGCGCATTTACGGGCGCACTACAGATGCTCGGGACTTCTTCCCCCATACGCACTTACAGGCGCACGAGGAAAGCTCACGGAGGGAACCGCCGGCCTTGGCGCACGTTCGCACACGCATCAGTGCATATGTGACGCGCGTGCAGAGGGCGCGTGCGAAGATGGTGAGAGAGAGAGAGTGAGGAGATGGACACACACGAAAAGCAGCCCCTGAGTGAAGGTCCAATCCGGCTCAATGAAAGAACGAACAACTGAATGAACCAACCTCCCGCCCTGGGCCTAGGCCGAAGTGATATACCGGCCTAGGTCCAGGTACGGAGCAACCTGGTACCGAACCAGGGTCAGGCCGACGGCTTGAAACTGGTCCGGCCTCACTGCCGGGCCGTAGGGGTACCGCTACACGATCCTCGGACCTGTGAATGGATCAAGCGATACATCAAACACGCTATCCGTTGGAATAGCGGAACCCCAAAAGGAACGGCAAAAGAAACAATCCTAGATGCGGAGCAGGCTCCATGCAGGAAAAGGGATGCAATGCAGACTAAGCCTCAAGCCTAATCTATACAATAATGTCTGGTCTGTGTCGACCCAAAAAGTAGAAAAATGTCTGACCTGTGTCGGCCAAGAAAGAGAAAAATGTATGACCTGTGTCGGCCAAGAAAGAGAAAAATGTCTCATGAGCCAAATAGGCTGAATATAAATCAACACCAGGGCCCTAATGGCCAAAGAATAGCTAAGCCAATGTTCTACGTCGAAAAGAATGTGGCACAATCTCACGTGCCCTGTACATAATGCACAATACCTGAACAGAAGAGAAAGGAACTCAGTCGCATGGCAGAGGTAGGAATGGGTGGGAAGGTGGCAGGTACAAATCTCAGAGTAAACTCCAAGGGGGCACCCACACAACTAGGTAAGGGTCATTATTCTCAGAGGGCGAGTAACAGCACGATATCGGGCTCAATGGAAACCATCAAACGGGTACCGCCAGCTGAAAGGGGGGAAGGGCACTCACACAAGGGAGCACACATAAGGTGAGCCTGAAAGGAGAGAGGGCGCTATGCTGGCATAGACATGTGGCCAAAAGCTGCAAGCAAAGAAAACGTACACTCAAGAGGAGGGCGCGCAGCATAAGGTAAGGCAGAAGGGCAGCAAACGGACACACCCACATAGACAGGGAAAATAAGGGTCATCATGCAACAGGAGGGTAACTCGAGGGTAAGGCTACATGGGAACGATGGCAACTCCGTAGCCGAGTAGTCCAATTGATGAGTCTCCAAACTGAAGTCGAGTCGAAGTAGCCAGGATGAAGTAGGAGTAATGAAGAAACCGAATAGAAGTCCGGAACAATGCGAGATGTACTCTGGTACTGAAGAGAAGCACTGAGGTCGGAAGTCGATGTAGAAGCCCAATGTAGAAGCCGAATTTAGAAGCTGAAACTAGGAGCTGCTGCATAAGTGTCCAGGAATGGTAAAAGATAGAGAGCGTATGGGGGGTATAGATCAGTCACGATAACGAGAAGGAAGTCGATGGGTACGGTGAGGGCGCGAGGACTCAACTGGAACAACAGGTGGAACCACGTCCACAAGGGAAGGAGGACCCGGGGCAGGTACCGGTGGAGCAGGAGGACCCATCGATGGAGGAGGCGGGATGTTAGTGGTCGCTGAAGTAGATGGGCTAGTAGAAGGACGAGAAGGAGGAGGGGATGATGATGAAGGGAAAGGATGAGCACGATCGTAAGCACGCACGAAAGTCATGGCATGCTTCAGGTGCTCAAGAGGCTCCCAAGTAGACTCCTCGTCAGGGTAACCCTTCCATCGAACGAGATACTCGAGGCGGGGAGGGTCACCATCAGTCATACGCCGGGACGCGATATCAGAGACGACAAACTCCTCGTGACCCTCAATGATGATGGGAGAGGGCCGAGGGTAAGGTCGGCCATGGAACTCGGGGGGAGACCGTCTGAAGGGGCGCAAAAGAGATACATGGAACACGTCATGTAAGTTAGCGCGGTACGTGGAATCGGGGAGCTTCAATTTGAAGCTCATCGGACAGTCATGATTGGGTATGGCGGGTGCAAGAATGGTGCATGGTCCAACATATCGACGTCTGAATTTTCGAAGTGTGTCAGCTTCGGGTTGGAAGTGACGTGCGTCGACAAGAACCTCGCCGCCAACTTTGAAGGGATGGTCAATGCGATAGCGGTTAGTGCGAGTGGCCATGTCAGTCTGGGAGTCAGCAATGCTCTCGCGAGCCTTGCTAAGAAGCGCATCCATCTCCTTTACCTAGTCATCGAGGGCAGGGCATTTGGTGTCGGGATGGATCTGAGATGGACGGAGAAGGTCAGATGGGACACGAGGATGGTATCCCAAGTCACAGTAGTAGGGAGACATGCCAGTGGC
>BFEA01000377.1:376481-396953 GCA_003427395.1 Chara braunii
CTGTGCTGAACACTTGGTGTTGACGACATTCCCATCTTCCCTTCTTCTTCGTCTAACCCCACCTCCTTCGTCTGTGTATGGTTGGGGCTGGCGCAGTCTTCTTGTGTGAAGCGCCAGACCCCTTCGCACCATGATGATGATGATATATGTTAGGGGCTGCATTACAATATTGATTGTTCGGATCATTGGTATCTAAGTCTTCCGCTGTGCTATCTTATACCTTGTATTGAAAGGTCGGTTCTTGTTCTGGTCTGCACCTATACGGTATGCAACACTGCGTCTCTTGGCCCTGATTGGATCTGGCATGATGCTGTGCACTTATCTGACCATCTGTGTCTGTCTCTCTTTTCTCTGCTGTGTCATCCTGATCAGTCCTCACCTGGCTCAACAGATGCTGACGGAAACGGGCCTTGTGGCCTCCTTGCCTCTCTCCACTGTTTCTCCTCCCTTCACCATTTTGTTTGAATCTGGGGCAGCACTCGCCTACACCAGTCTGAGTATGGAGATACAATCTCCACCTTCCATCTTGCCCCTTTAGGGGATTGAATAACCAGTTCGTCCTCGATTCTACTCTGCGCTTCAGGTGGCATATCAAACTTAACGTTCATCAGTCTTGGCCGATCACTGTCATATTCCGGCGAGTGAACCGAGATCACTTCACCAAACATACCCTTTACCGCGCTGAGTAGGAAGTAGCAGGCTTCCAGTGGCACCCTTAGGGCCATTATCCAGAACTTCTTCTCAACTTCCTGGATCCTTGCCTCCTGTAGCTCCTGCCTGGATAGCCTGAGTCTAAATTGGACGAGATATTCATCTTTTCCCAAAGTTATCTTCATTTCTTTCTGACTCACCAGCCATTCGGCTATCTCTTTCGCCTTTGCTACCTAGGAGGCCACATTCGGGCCCTCGAACTTCACTCTGCCTCTCCTGACTTCTGGTTGAAACAACCTCTTCGCCGTCCAGCCATCCTCATAGGCTCTGATCAAGTCCTCTTTAACTGACCCGGCCAGTTTCCTAGCTTCTCCCTGAAAGATTACTACAACTGACCTTTCTTTTAACCATTGTTCTTTCACTTCGTCCACTGCTTCATCTACCACAAATCTTCTTCCTTCCTCATCTTCCACTACCCTGCCCAGATTTATGTCGTCTGGGCAGACTCCTTCATCATAACAACGGCCAACTGAGTCTCTCACTCTTGAGAGGTCGCTTTCCATCGACCCGGTTTTACACTCTACGAGGCTAGGTACGGGGTGGTATGGTTTGCAGCACCGTTGGACCGCCTGTAGACGGAGCTCCGATTTCAGACAGCAGTCCCTCCCAGTGAGCAGCTGCACTCCCGATAGGACAGTGTCACATCTTAGATCGAGACACTGCCCTCCGCATCACGGCTGTATCTGTTACTTGCTTTTAGCTCTTGCTGCCTTGAATGGACCCTGGCCACGCCGGAGCCTGAAAGCGAGGGGCAGAACTCCCCCCGTTCCCTGCCCGGTAAAGGTACTGGTTTTGCTGTTACTTGAGCCTTCTTGTGCCTCTGTCCGTGTCTTGTCCTACTTGGTAATTTCAGCATGATCCGACCCCTTGCTATGCATTCCATTAGTCCCTCCTATCAAAATTATCCGAACAAGTTAAGCCTAGTTCTCTCCTTTGCTTACACCTTCCACCTGCACAGCTCGCTCTCCTGTTGTATGAGGAGCTGTCTGAAACCGGTTCCTGGGCGTCCTAAAACTCTCCAGCTTAAGACTTTTCCCTTACTGCTGTCTTGCGTCGCCCCGCCCGTCTGAACTTAGCCAACACCTGTTCCGCCAGACAGTGCCTTACCCGTACTGCCGTATCCGTGAGCTCCTATGTCATCTTAGATGTCCGGGACCACGATGCGAAGCCTTGAACATGAACAAATGTGAACACTTCGAGAATACTATCTCCACCTCTAGAATTCTCGTTAATGCCGAGTGACGCACAGATTGCTTCTACCTCGGTTTCAGAGTCACTCCAAGAATATTTCATGTCGAGTCTGTGTATTCCACTTCTCCCCCTTCACTCCCATCCTCGAGGGTCACTGCTCCAATGTCCCACCTTCCGATGCTGTTTCACAGTAGGCTTTGTTGTAAGCTCTACCTCAGTAATTGTTTCAGAGACACTCCGAGAAGACTTCCTGTCGAGTCTGAGTTTTCCACTCCTCCCTCTTCAATCCCATCCTCGAGAGTCACTGTTCTAGTGATATGAGTACTAACCGACTAATTACTGTAGTGCCCTGTGTGTGTGCTTACTTACCCTGCCAGGTTTGAAATTCCCACGACTTCGCACCCCGCTCAGGATTTGCGTCGATTCCGAACAACTAATTTTCTCCCTTCTCGGCTGTGTATGGCTTCATCCAGTTTAATCCCTACCTTCGGGGACCAAGGCGGTACAGTTCCAACTGCTCAAGTAATGAGTTACCACCAATCCCTCCACCTTGGTCATGCGAATCACCTCCGCGTTTTACCCTTCACACTGCTGAGATTTCTCTCTCCCTAATTGAGTTTCTTCGAAGAAGTTACTTCTTTGGGCGGGACCCTGCTCTCGTCATCCAAGCGGACAGGGACCCCTAGTAACCCGATGCAGCGACGAGCGGGCGACCTAGCCTCCCACTAGGATCCAGCCCTTTTGTTTCACTGATTTCAGTTCCGGGTTCCTCCGGATATGGCGGTGCCGCAGAGGGAGAGTTACTCCGCGTGGGGAAATTCCCCGGCTACTCCCACCCCAGCCTTCGTAGTACGCTTGCCTGGGCGAAAGTACAGCATGTTGGATTCACCAACTCCCCTGGACGGGGCTACCACCTCGATACGCGAAATTCCAGGATGTCTGGACGAAAATGCAGTACGTTGGGATTATCCACTATGCTTGCATTGCCTCTTTCGCGTTGTGGCGGGGAGGGAGACCTCCCTATCACCCCTCATCGGCGTTAATACTGGAGCGCGCCTACCTCTTACTCCAACCTTATCCTTGTTTTAAAGCCAGTGGTCTAGGGCCTCCAAATATGGTGGCGGGACCGGCGCTGAGACCTCGCGGGGGCTTCGAAAATGGGCCGACCTGGCTGCCTTGATGAACCCACCTGGCGGCTCTTTTTACCTCAGAAGGAGCAGCCATGAAGCGAGAGTTACCATTCACCATAGCCTAGCCAACCCTGCCCTAAACGGATTACCAACCCCAGCCTTCGTAGTACTCCCTCCTGGCCTACCTTCTTCCCTTCTCTGGCCAGGGCTACTTCCTCGAAACGCGAATGTCCAGGATGCCCGGGTGAAAGTTTCCTCTATGCTTGCATTGCTTCTTACGCAATGTGGAAGGGGGGGGAGACCTCCCTGCCTTCCCTCGTTGGCGTTAATGCCTGACCTCATATTCCAACATTACCCAATCCTTTAGAATCTGGGTCCGGAACATCCGGACATGGCGGCGGAGACGACGCTGCCACCCCGCGGGGCTGACCCTGGCCGCCTTCGTGACCCGACCTGGAGACTCTTGATTCCTCAGTAAGAACATTCCGTGAGACGCGAATTACCATTCACCATAGCCTAGCCTACTCTAACCCTAAACTGGACTACCAGGATGAGAACTCCTGCATTGCGGGTGATGCCCCACTCTCGATGAGAGAGAGAAAAGGGTCTCCTCCGTGCCTCGTCGCAAGGGCGAGGTGAACGGCCCGGTAGCACCTTGCACGCTAACCGCGCTCGGTGACAGCGTTAACGGAGCGCTACGCTAGTCGCCCGGTAATGCCGCTCGCCCCCAAGAGGAGCCATATCCCCAAACAATTTTTAGCTGAGGGTCACTTCCAAAGTCTTCACAGAATTTGAAATAAAAATAAAATAATGTAAGGAAAATCATCTCATAAAGAACAGACTATTTGTGAAAATTGGACAAAAAAAAAGTCTGGTTTGCAAAAGTCCATAGTGTTTTTAACTTTTTAGTGAAAAACTATTTATGCGCAAACGCAATGCAACTCGAACCTCACATGTCACCACAAGTTTAAGAAAAACCTATTTTTAGCGAAAAGAAAAAGCTATATTTCTTTTTACACCACCATCATGGTTCTAAGAAATTTGTAGGGCATTGGTTTATGATTGGTATGCAGAAAGCGGAGTCCCAAAAAAATAATAACGCCCAGGGGGGTCATTTTACTGGGTTTTGGAGGGGTCTAGAAAGAATCCCACCGCCTTGATTTCCCATATTTGATGGTGTGAGGAGGTGATGCGGGTTGTGCACAATTTCGTGGTGAGTGTGGATCAGGGGGGTGACCGTGGTCTTTGAGGCTCGGTCCTACAAGGTGCAGAGTTCCTGCATGGGCTGAGGTAGCTGCTGCACTTGTTGCAGCACATGCAGCAGCTGCAAGTGCTGCAGTTGCGGCAACTGCTTATGCTGCAGACGTTGCTGCAGGTAGTGCACAAGTTGTTGTAATTGCTGTAGGAGATGTGACACCCACTACAGGACTTGCACTAGCACTTTCAACTGCAGCTGCACTAATTGCACGTGCTCTGCTTGCCGTTGCAGCAGGTGCAGCACTATGTATAGCAGACGTTCATGCATGCATGCACTCACACACACACACAATTTCTCTCTCTTACCAAACATACAATATAAACATGTGAAAGAGACTACAAGAATATCAACAAATGCAGACAGGCAAGTGGATATACACAAACAAGAAGTGACAAAAAAATCATAAAAGATAATTAGGAAATGCATCTGAAGTCTCTCGTGAATACAAAAGTCACAACAAGTTTGTATTCAAATTGAAAGTTGAAAACGAAGCTCTTTAGAACCAGACCCCCATATGTCTGAAAGCATATCACTATGCAATGGAACATGTCAACACGAGTATGGAAATATCAACACCAGAATGCACACACTGAAACGAACTAAGTGCTCTTTCTCTATCGGTTGATCCAACAACTAAGCATGTCTCCACCCTCCTGCGACAGTTCGACCGGTGCTCTCTTTTTCCTTCTTTGCACTCTCATGGAAGTTCCTCGCTACTAGCCTGGCCTTGACTCCTCTCAGACAACGCAAATCGATCTCCACAACCAATACATTCCTCTTGAAGAGAAGCCCTGCAACATCCCCAGTCCCTGACCCAGAGAAGGCATCCACAATGTACGAGTCATTAGGGTAAGAGAACTTGATAATGAGCCACTCATATAACGAGACAGGTTTTTGGTACGGACATAGGATCTCGTTGTCTACAACAAAGATATATTTCTTCGTCACCGCATTGTGACTCCAGCAATCCAACCTTGAGTCGAAATCATTGAGCTGGAACTGCAAGGGTTCCTTAGTTTCAATCTCACTGTGGAATCAAAGAACACAGTGTTGCCAGCAGTTGATCAACTTGAGCCCACTAGGAGAAGCGACATTGGGAGCGACCCAAATACCCACCTCCACTCCAGAATTGCATGCAACAAAAAACACAGATTTGACATCACCAAACATGTCAGTATAGCAGAAGCCCACAAGAACCCACAAAGGAGAGCAAACGATCTTCTTGAAGTTCTCCACAGAAGCCTCCATCTGAGGCTTTGTGAAGCTCTCCGCATCGGGAACATAGCCACCTGCATCATATCCACAAGGGAAGTCGAAGATGCAGAGAGTGAAGGGCAACCTATCCTCTAGTTTCTCACTCAACTGGAGTATGTCACATTGCACCACCTTGACACTTCCCTTGTAGCCCTCCCCCTCAGCAAGCAGCCCCTCAGGATCTTGTTTTGCAATTGCTTGTTTGCCTGCTGAGAAATATTTTCTCTGTAGCTAAGGGCCTTGGCCGCATACAGCTGGATAGCAAGCGGGGTCCCTTTGACATTCTTCTCAAACAGGTTGTCGTACCGAGACAACATCGCCTCCTGTGAATGGACAGGGAACTTCTCTTTGGCTTCCTCCCAGGTCTCTACCACTACCTCCTTCATAAAAGTAGTTCTTGTCCTTTGACGAGTTCTTAGGACCTTGAACTTGTCCTCCATCTCATCAAGGGATAGAAGTCCACGCTTAACCTTAGTGAGGACAGCGATAACGACGACATCATCAAGTGAAGCCATCATAAGCCATGGCTTATATGACATATCTGCTGACAACCTTATTATTCTCAATCACGTACATCCCTGGATTGAGGGCCATTAATTTAAACCTTTCCTCACACATATCAACCTTTCTTTTCCTCTTCGGCCTTCCGTCTTTTGTTCGTGGACTATAGATGAGTCTGCTGCCTGAATGGACTTCACCTTTTTCCCTCCCACTCCTTTCTTCATCTTCACATCCTTTAGCTTGGCCTCCTACCAAAGACAAAAAATGTCAGACATCGAAGCCCAAACTTCAGCGCCCAGCATGCAGACTTGAAGTTGAGGGTCCCAGTTTGAAGCGTGGTCCCAACAGGTAGCTTTTAGACCAAAAGACTCTAAGCAAGCCTTCTTGACCTTGAGAGTCTTCTAACAACCCACCTTCTCAAAAGTCTGTCCCCAATAGCGCTTTCTCTAAATAAACGTGAGCTGCTTGTGAACCCATGCAACATGGTTGTGCTCATGCCCCACAAGAAGCGCCTCTTCCACAGTGAGCCCAACATACATGTAGCATGTGTATCTGTTGTGGAATTCCACTTGCGGGCACTTGACCATCAGTCTGGTGCGGGACCCATGAGCATGACCACCACCAAGTATCCATAACGTGATATTTTGTGAGCTCCTTTATTTCCCTGGAGCGTTTGCCATCAGGAGTGTCAATCGGTGGCCTCATCATACAAGACATGGGAAGGCTGATGCACTCGTCGCTCAACTTCTTAGGATGTAGATGTACCAGAGAACTTTCCACTTTTTGCAGTTGGGTCTGAGTAGATGCAGGAGGCTCTAGATCAAGAGTGGCAGTGAAAGGGGCGGCAGCTGACTTCCCTTCATCCCCAACACCCCCTTTCCCTCCCCTAGCTCTCTTGCTCGGGGGCTCCAGGGACTGTCGGTCTGATCCAGGGCTTGCCATGGTAGGCCTGGCAGGCCGTGTCTTGCCGCTTCCTTTTTCCCTTCGCTGTGAAGAACGCTGCTGCAACTTCCCTGAGGACGGTGCGGGGGTTCGTCTAGGTGCAACCATATTGGTATTGAGAAGGAGAGAGGGCTGCCGACCAGAGGGGCCCTGCGACTGTTGTCTGGCGCCAGTGGACCAGGAGGACTGACTGGCGACCGGAAGTTGCCGGCTCATAGCAGGCCCACCAAGAGGGAGCTGCGAAGAAGGTGGAGGCCCACGCCAGGCGTGATTCATGAAAGCTGCCCAGTAATAGCAAACATACAAGCATAGTGTCGCAAAATATACGTGGACAAGAAAGAAAGACAATAGTCAAACGAACAGAACTGTTGAGGCATCTTTTACTGCTTTGCCGAAAATCAGAAATGCAAAAAAAAAAAAGACAAAAAACAGACAGCAGCAGCAGCATCGACACGACCAGCAAAAGCATTCGCAACAGAAACACAAAACAGGAGTACTACACAACAGCAGAAGCAACAATGTCCATGGCATGAGCATCATCAACGCCATCAGATTAATCGGTCGTGACCGATCATGTCATCAGTTGATCTAGCCCGATGAATCATTCGATTCCTTGAGCGAGCGATTACGTAATATAGGTCCATCAAAAAATCGACCAGTTACGGGCATTGGAGGGAAATGCTGGCCGGAAAGGACGAGCGGATGGGCAAAGGGCGGGCAAGGGGGGGAAGCGCTGGCCGCCTATCCCCCCTTGGTCAGCGCCTTGCCCCCTTACGCCGCCCTTGAGGGTACTCGACGAGATTTACGTTGTTTTTTTTTTTTTTTTGTCTTTTCATTTTCTTTGGTATTCGACGAGAAATTAACATGCTAATCATCACGTTTACATTTGCACCACCGGAATTTAGGACCTACTCACCTTAGCTCTATCTGAAATATGCCTGACCACATGGACATATCTGAACGCAATTACGTCGGACTCCATGCATGAGTAAAAAACTCCCAGTGTAAGCAAGCCCCCAATTCGCTGCGGGCGTGAGAAAGAAAGGGGGGTTGAAGAAGAGTTGAATGCACATCCAGGCTGTTCCAATCACGTACAAAATAATTCAAAATAGAACACAACTTGAAAGTCGAAACCCATTTTCATTTTTGTTCTCCATGATCGTCTATGTATCCGATATCCACATCGATGGATCTTCTTTGGGACAGCAGGAAAAGGAAATAATTCCCCAAAACAAAAGAATTCAGAAAAGGGAAAAATTCCAGAAAAGGAAAAATTCCAGAAAAGGAAAATTCCAGAAACAGAGGTCGCCACTTACTACCAGTAGTAGTGAGCCCGCACAACTCTAATTAGGAAAGCTCTGCATTATGCTAAGGGGAAATCTGTACGCCTTTCTGCTACGGATCACTGAAAAAAAACGAAAAAAAAAAAAAAAGATTACATGCCGATCCACAGACTGAAAAACGAAGAACGCTATGAAATTGCGAAAGCCAAACAATCACCTCTCCTGTGTTGTGTCCAATTCCATCATTCTCCGCCTCTCTCCCCCTCCACGTACCTCCCCTCCACCTTTTGACAAGCCTCCTCTTTGTTTGACTCACGTTGCTTTCTTAAATCTTCTTGAAAAACTCCCATCCGTTTCAAATAATTTGAAGTAGATTTTTTTTTTCGTTTCTCAAGAATCAACCCTTTCTATAAACATTTTGTAATCTCTATCCTCTTCCTTAGCCTTCGTTCACTCCTCTCCTACACACTCTCCCCCTTCCCCCCCGCCTCGTTCGTAACTATTGTCCTCGCCCCAAGAAATCCAAGTGCCTTTCTCACATTACACATTTCCTTTCCCCCCTTCTCTCTCTCTCTCTCTCTCTCTCTCTCTCTCTCTCTCTCTCTCTCTCTCTCTCTCTCTCTCTCTCTCTCTCTCTCTCTCTTGTCGCCTTTCACTCCAATGCCCCTAAGCGGTCGATTTCTTGATCGACCAATTACATACTCGGTTGATCGAGGAATTGACTGTTATTCCTTAATCAACTGATTACGTAATCGGTCGATTAAGAAGTCAACCGCTTACGGGCATTGGGTGTGAAGGGCGGCGAGAGAGAGAGAGAGAGAGAGAGAGAGAGAGAGAGAGAGAGAGAGAGAGAGAGAGAGGGAGAGAGGTGGGTCTGGGGAAGGACGAACAGGCCAGAACAACACAGCAGAGCAGATGGAAGGGAAAGTTGGACGAGGCAGAGAGGTACTGTCTTCGCCTGAAAAGAACACAACTGTGTCCGAACTGAAAAGAACACAACTGTGTCCGGAGTGAAAATTGCCCCAAATACAACTGTGATGACCAGGCATTCTATTGGGGTGAAGAAGAACAATAAGAATATGGGCATGATAACGCGATTAGAAAATTCAAAATTGTTGAGGAAACGGGGAGCATTGCTTCTGACATAGTCTGGTTGAGCTTTGAGCCTGTTATTGAGGACGTTCTGGGGATCGTGATATGCGTCTGGCCTGAGGTCCCGCTTCTGCATAGCATATCTTGTTATGATCCGCTTCCTCTCCGCCCATACATTGCACGAAAGCTGGGCCAAGTACTGGTGGTTTAAGTGTGTGTACAAATGCAATTTTGCCCAACAAAAAGGGAAGGGAGGGCTGCCACGTTGAAGTGCAACGAAAATGCAGGCGTGACTGGGCTCGAACTTCTTTCTTTTTTTTCTTCTTTTTTTTTCATGTTCCAAATTGAATTCTGTTTCTCCCGTTTGCCCAGTATACTACCCTCCCTTGTCTCAGACGTGCAGTCTGGTACTACCACCTAAGATTGACTCCCAAATCATCTAGGCAGGCAAACCTCCCATCCCCCAGCCCCCACCCTTGTCCTTCAGAGTCTGGTGACTCAGCTAGTCGTTTACAACATCAGATGTATACTTCTACAGTCCTGCGTACAACTACAGTTCAGCACTGCCTTAGTCGTAGGCATCTGTGGTCCTGTATGCAAGTTCAGTCCAACACTGCTTTACTCGTATGCTTCTACAGTCTTGTATGCACATATGGACCAGGTGATGGTGTAGGAGACCGGTAGATTATCTGGGTACTGCTGAGCTGTGCTCACTCCACGTGTCCTTGTAGAGATGATGTAGTTCCCCATGTCCGCCTAGATTCAGGTTCTCCATTTCACTCCCCTGTCCTGTTGGCACTGTTGATCCCGTTGGATGTTCTCTTGTCCTTCATAGTCTGGCGACTCTGCAAGTCGTTTGCCCACTGGTCCGGTTGTCCCTTCTGCTGCTCGTCAGCTGCTTCACCTGGCCAGGACTTGTCTGCCACAGTTGCAGAGGGCCAACTGTCACGGATTGCAGGGCTGGGGGGGTGTAGGGGTGTTGAGGAGGGGACACCCCCAGCGGGGAGGTGTTGGCAGGTGTGTTGACTCCCCGGGGTTTGTGTCGTCATCCATCAATCGGGGAGTGTGGTGGGGAGGTTGGACAGAGGGGGCGGGGCCTGGAGAGGTGGGGTGAGTGTTAGTGAGGTTGAGGGGGGAGGAGGGGGGGGAGGGGTCATCTGTGAGGTGGTTGCTTCCGGAAGGGCAGCGGGGGGGTGTTGGGAATATTGGGGGGGATGGTTGAGGCAATGCTGGTGGTGAAGGGGGGGATGGTTGAGGCAACGCTGGTGGTGAAGGGGGGGATGGAGTATATATACTGTTAGACCACGCCCTGCGTGGTGGCGCAGCCTGGGGCGTGGGGGCAGATGCTGTGGATCCGGGAGGAATTGCGTTCGGCCACAAGAGTAACCTATACAGCATTCTTCGGAGGCCGGCGGACGCTGGGTGCTACTGGACCACAAAGGCTGGCGGTGCCAGCAAAAAGAAAACAAACCCGCCGCGTGGGCGCTTCGGCCTCCCATTGGTTTGGAGTTCGACGGAGGCAGTGGTGGCAGATGAATGAGTGTTCTGCCATGTGGCCCATCACACACTATTCACGAACTGTGACAAAGGTTGAGTGCATCTTCACTTTAGAAGTTGACAACATACATTGTCCACAAACATATAATTGACCAAAAAAAAAGAAAGACACCCTCCATTTGATGCTGGGCTTGCCTGTTTTCATGGAGTACCCCTCCGAGGCCGAAACACTATTTCCAAACCGAAGGACAAAATTTGGTTAGACTTCTCAGAAGAAAAAAAAAAAGAGACTTCTCAGATAAATAAGAGGAGCAGAGTTCAGAAACCTGTGGGTGCGTACACCATTTTTTAAAATTTGGAACCCACATTGTGGAGACCATGGCTGGTTAAGACAATATATAACAAGCGGAGGGGTCTAGCTTACGACCGAGGTGAGGGGAAACAGATGGTGGCTCCAGACTCAGTAATGACAGAGGGATGAGGGTTGTACATCTATTGATAATAGGCTAGAACCTCTAGGACATGTAGAAGAGCGTCTAGCCTGAGTATGCCTGGCACTCAAAGTTCACGTATGACGGGGGCTCGTAGGATTTGAAGGGAGTCTGATACAACAAATGGCCGACTACTGAAGGGACTGTCATATGTCTAGCACGTAGCCTCTACAACAAACTGGACTGAAGGGAGTCTGAGAGAGACGTACATAGATCATATTGATAATCAAATGACAGGGGAGGGGGAGAGGGGGGGGAGGGAGAACAAAAAAACATTACCCACCCTCGCCGTTCTCCCAGTGCCCTGACCCTACCACTTGTCAGCATGATGCATCTGTTTCTTGTCATGTTAATTGGCTTTCAATTATTTGCAAGGCTTGCATACCCCTTGAAACATCGTAGTGGTAGAGGTGTGTTCTTGAGGGAGGTCTGGATAGTTGGGCCAAGAAACAATTGTGTCAGCTTTTGCATTGTCGTGCTAGTGCAAGGAAAGCGATTTGAGTTCTAGCTGCGAGTCCGTGCGCGATGTTGACCAACTTGAACAATTCCTCCAAACAGGTATGACCTTGCCACTGTCAGAGGGTACCATTTTCAAATCCCGACAACCAGCCACCGTTAAACCATCATGCATCTTTCTTGTGTCGTGTTGATTGGCTTGCCCAGTTGGGAAGCTGGGAGTGCAATAATGAAGTGAACTTCTGTAAAAACAAAAAGGGAAAAAAAGATCATGGACCATGTTAATTCAAATTTGTGCCATTATCTAGCGGCCTCACCAAGTTGGTAAGGCATGCCAGTGGCATTCAGGAGATCTTGGGTTCAATCCCCATTGGCTTCATGTTACCTTCTTGGGCAAGGTTGGCGTCCACCATTTGGTAGAGATATGCCATTGGTCCTCCTGAGTGGCATTGAGCAGAGACTGCTGATGGTCATAGGGGGAGAGGACCGGAGGGGGGGCACAGTGACTGGCCCATAGGCCTTGGAGGGGTACTCCATGAAAACAGGCAAGCCCAACCTCAAATGGAAATCTTATTTGGCCAATTATTTGTTTGTGGACAATGTATGTTGTCAACTTGGTGGGTCACATGGCAGAACACTCATTCATCTGCCACTGCTGCCTCCCTCTCTCTCTCTCTCTCTCTCTCTCTCTCTCTCTCTCTCTCTCTCTCTCTCTCTCTCTCTACACCCACACTACGCAATGCCATNTCTCTCTCTCTCTCTCTCTCTCTCTCTCTCTCTCTCTCTCTCTCTCTCTCTCTCTCTCTCTCTCTCTCTCTCTCTCTCTCTCTCTCTGTGCCACCCGCAGACTGTTGGTTCCCACCACCCATTGAGCCAGGGAGACACTCCGACGACCATCCGTCGTCACCCAACAGACGTCCCGAACCGAGCGCCCCCCCTAAGAGTGCAGTTGGCACTCCAAACTAGGAACCACCAACTGTTTGGCACTACTTAAGGGTGCTCAGTTGGGCACATAAAAAAAATACTAAGAAAAAAATTAGAGGGAGGACAAGCAACAGGAAAAAGACTGACACATAGAAAACTGAATGTGTGTGTATGTGTGTGTGTCCCACCCACATACCCTCCATGGGGAAGGCCGGACGGACTAGTGTCCTGGGGCACTAGGCCATTCAGCCTGGTGCCCCACGGACGCCGCACATGCATACAGACATACACATACACATCATGGGAGAGAGGCTAGATAAAGTAGAGTAATGAGGAAGACTAGGCTATTCAGCCTTCAAGTTAGTAGGGACTTTGGAGCTTCCAAAGAGGTTGCTTTCTATTCAGTCATCCAAGTCAAGCAGAACCATTGCTGGTGGTATAGAGATTGTGCAAGAAGACACAGCACGGCAAGGGGGAATCAAACCCCCTGCTGGCAAACAGGGTGAGTGTGTGATATGAGACGAAACCCCCACGTGAACAGACGTGGCGAGCTGCGCGGAAACAGCACATCAAGCAACCCACCAGGAAATAAATTGTCCACTTCATATGGCATGACCAAAACAAGCAAACAACAAGAAGCTGAACGCCCTACTGTTGAAGCGAAACAGACCAGCACATAGGGAAGGGGCAGGGAAAAACAAACAGGAGATAACACACACTGGGGAGACATATGACACACATAAACAACAAGCAACAACAAAACATAAGTTGGCGGGCACGGGAGAGGCGGGCGGGCACAAGAACACGATAGGACAAGGGAAAGACAGTGAGCTGAGAAACAAGTAGCAACGCTACTGGGAGCGCTGCGCCCCAACTCTTCCAAGGCGCGAAACCGGGTCAGTACGATGGGCTGATGGCGACAAGTGGCGGAGTGGATACACGAAGGAGGTGGCGTGAAGATATTGCGTCATGGAGTGAGGTGGTGTGGAAGCTGATGAGGTGGAGGAAGAAGGTGTGTGAAAGCGACAACGATGGATTAAGTGTGGGCAGGGTGGTTTTCTGTTGAGGTAGTGGGGAAGGTGGTTGTTAGGGTTTGTTTTGGTGGGTTGTTTTCGAGCTTCCTGGCGTATGGAGATGTATCCAGCTGCTGCTGCTTATTTCCACGAGAAGGTGCAATACTAGGTAAGCACACGAGTTCTCCTCTTCTGGTACTGCCTGCGGGGAGCTGTTGGCGGGTTCAGCAGCCTGGTTCCGCAACGTGGCGTGCATAGGCTGACTGTTGTCACCGTTCGGCCTTGACTGACTGGAGTGGTCGAATGGCGGCCGAGATGCCTTGAGGTCGGTGACGTGTGGAGGTGAGGTTCAGGAAGGGAGGGTCATGTGTTGGGTACTCGTAGATTTTGCGCTAGTTTCTGGATTTTCTGATTTCCCGATTGGCTGGGTATGAGCTTGTATTTGTTCTCGCCTAACGATCAACATGTTGTTGTTGATTACTCTTCTCAAGAGTATTTCAGGATTTTCTGATTTCCCGTTTTACTGAGTATTTTTTTAGAGTATTTGTATGATCTTGTACTGGTTTTTGCCTGATGATCAACATGGCTTTTGCTGATTATTTTTTTCGAGAGTATTTCGATAGTATTTCTTGTATGAATTGGTTTCTTTCTAACTGATGTTCTTCTGATATTGTTCGCAGTGTTTTTTTGTAATTCCTATTCATGTTCTTTGGTACATAGTAGCTTCCCTTAACGATGACCTTAACTATGATCAGGATTACTCTCTTGATTTTATAGATTTGTGAGTCGAATATTGGACATCTCAGATAGAATTCTTAAATCTTGTTTTTTTTTATTTTCATTTCCAAAAATTGCTTCAGATAGATTTCCTAATTTTTGTTTCTGATCTTCAATTTCTAAAAGTACGCTTCTGGAATATTTTTCTATTTGGAAAAATCTACATCTGCAAATCTCGACTTCTTAGTCTTGACTACTGTCGATGCAAATTTTGATTCTGATTGTTTTTTTCCATTGATTGTGTTTCAAAACTTGCCTGGGTCTTTGTACGGTATATTTGCGGCTTGCTTTGTGAATCTGTGGGGTTCTCCTTAAGGACTGGAGCTCCCCGTGAGGGTTTCACAAGGTAGGAGGTGTTACCCTTGGAAGGGGGAGGCGGTATTGAGGGATTGTCTTTTTCTGGGCCAGACTGATTTAGGGTCGGATCAACTTTGGCGGTTGGGAAGAGAAGGCAAGGGGGTGGCTGCTTATAGCAGGGTGTGTGGATGAGAGGGTTGCCTTGCCTGGAGGGGGTGGGGCAGAAGGAAAGAGGGAACTTCAACCTGTGAGGTATGCTCTAGGGGGAATTGTATGCCTTTTAGGGGGTTGAAGTGTCCGTTTATAGGCTGTTCTGAACTGGGGCCGAGAGGAGAGGGGGTGCCTCCCGGTGGGGGCAGTGTAGAAACAGGGGGTTTCTTTTTGAGGGAGGAGTAACTTCGATGGTCACACAGTGAGCTTATTTGTGTTGTGGAGTCCCGGGTGAATGTCAGAACCTGCATCTGAAGAGAGGATAATCCCCTCCTGTACTCTTTTGGATGTAAGGAATTTTTCCTTTTTTTTTCTCAGGTTGGTATCTGATTTTCCTGTTTTTTGAAAATTTCTTAAACTCTTAAAAGGTTATTCGGTAAGCAGGAAGGTCGGTTTTAGCGGGATGGTGCTCGGGCAGAGGACGGATTGGTGTTCAGGGTGGTAGGTCTTTTAGAAGGGCGAGGTGGGGTGACAATGGTCGGTGCTGGAGCAGTTGCTCTGTAACCAGGGGGAGCTTGAGATTATTGGAGTTATGCCGAGGGTGGAAGGCATAACCATCTTGTTCAACGTAGTTGATGCCGGGGCAGTGACCTGGTAACTTTGGGGGTTGTGCAACTAAGGAAGTTGTCGAGGAAGGAAGACACTTCCTGTCCGTCAAAACTAGTTCGGTTGGTATTGGGCAGTTGGTGTTGCCCTGTCACCCTAGCAAGGGGGGTATGAGATCTAGCAAGTTTTGGTATGATGACTGAATACCTGGGCAGTAGTCTTCCCTCTGCGGTGCGGGGAAGGAGCTGGATCGTGGGTGGATTTCGTTTTCCTGTCTTTCTATTTCTTCTTAGTTGAAGCTAGGTAGTGATCCTGATATCTAAAAAAAGGAGGGAAGGGGGGGGAGCTAGAATTGGAGGATGGAAGGTAGTAAGGGGGCTCTCAACAAGGGAAGGTTGTTTGTTAAGGTAAGTAGGTTAGAAGAGCGATGTTGGGACGACACAAGCCGGTGCTGGAGCTTTTGCTCTGTGACCTTGGGGGAGCTTGAGGCCTGTGGAGTTATGTCGAGGGTGGAAGGCATAACTAGACCGTTCGGCGTAGCCGGCACCGGGGTATTGGCCCAATAACCTGTGTCAGGGGCTTGCCGCTTAGGGGAATGTCGAGGAAGGAAGGCATTTCCTGTCCGTCAGAACTAGGTTGGTCAGTACTGGGAAGGGTTGTGGTGCCATTTAACCCTAACAGAAGGGGGTATGAGATCAAGTGAGTTCTGGTACAAGGACTGAAAGCCTGGACCGACGTTCCGTCTGCTGAGGGGGGGAACTTCTGGATAGTATGTAGTTTTAGTTTCAACCCCCCGCTCTCATATTTTCCCAAGCCTTTTCATATTTTTTTTCCTAAATTTTCTAGAATCTATTTCATAGTTCTCAGATTGTTCTTAGCCGAAACCAGGTAATGACCCTGGTATTTCAATTCATTTGTAAAATTTTATATGGGACGCTGGGCCCGGTTCCCAACACGTGTTGCTCCCCACGAATAGACTGGAGCATTTGTCCCCCCCCGCCAAAAAAAAAAAAATAAAAAAAAAAAATCGACAAATGGCATAGACATAGGCTTGAGGGCAAGGGCGAGGCGAGAAGAGAGACAGACAACACAAGCCGGCAAAGCAACGACAGTAAATAAAAAAACAAGAACTTAAAAAAATATAAATTGAAATTGGTGATAACAAGATTGTTTCGTTGGAGTTGCACCGACTCATCAGGAGGCTGAACCCTTGACAATCTGCGGAATCCCCGTATTTTATGGTTTGGGTCATGAACCTTTGACCCTTGTTGAAGGCAGACTGTCCCCAAGAGGAACATAGCAGCGGGCAGCGACCCTGTGAAGCACCAGGCAACACAGTAGAGGCAATACGACTGCAAAACGCCAAAAACGACTGCAAGGAACGACATGGCACACAGCGTGGCAACCGTGTAGTGAAGCACAAGGCAACACAAACAAAGCAACAGCACTGCCGATAACGACAGGGCAAGCAGAGCAGCAGGTCAGCAACCGTGGAACGGAGCACAAGGCACCAGCAACAAGGCAACCAACCTACAGGGCACACAAGCGGCAAGCACGGAAGGCACGGCCAGCGGATGAGCAGCACGGCAGCGGAGCCGCGAAGCGCAAGGCAACATCAACAACAAGGCCACACCGCACATCAAACACATCAACCTGCAAAGAACCACACATGAAGCAAGTGGGACAGGCAGCAGGGCAGCACCGGAGCGCAGACAAGGACGTCCACACATCCAACATGGAGCAAAGCAACACATGACCTACTCACATCACGATTGAACCCTGCAGACTGCTGGTTCCCACCACCCATTGAGCCAGGGAGACAGTCCGACGACCATTCATCATCACCGAACAGATATCCCGAACTGAGCGGCCCCCCTAAGAGTGCAGTTGGCACTCCGAACTAGAAACCACCAATTGTTTGGCACTACTTAAGGGTGCTCAGTTGGGCACATAAAAAAATACTTAGAAAAAAAATAGAGGGAGGACAATCAACAGGAAAAAGAGTGACAAATAGAAAACTGAATGTGTGTGTTTGTGTGTGTGTGTGTGTGTGTGTGTGTGTGTGTGTGTGTGTGCGTGCGTGTGTGTGTGTGTGCGTGCGTGTGTGTGTGTGTGTGTGTGTGTGTTTGTGTGTGTGTGGTCATGTTCGCTGTACACAAGTCTACGAAAAAAGCATGACTGTGCCAGACTGTGTCGTCGGACTCCCACCGGCTCGTCGTGTTGCTCTGTTTGTGTGTGGGTGAGAGACACAGAAAGGAGAGAACAGAAAATGTGCGAAGCGCTGGTCGGAAGAAGGAAACACATAGATGGAAAACAACAGCTTGGCCGCCTGAATACGGCCACAGACGACTGCATTATTGAAAAAACACCACGGTCCACAAATATAAAAATAATTGCATTCCCGTAAATAACAGCGGTACATTTTGCGGGCTACTCCATGAGCGTGAATTCGCTTCAGACAATGTCCTCACTCCCCCAGAGTCCCCCTGCCCCCGATCAGTGTGCATTCTTTGAGAATCTTTCACATCGCAATGCTTCGACCAGCAGCCTACCAATCCTTCCAAAACTGTCCGAATGCTTATCTACGATATGGCACACCCACAGTCTTGTCCACCAGTTCAGAGATGCAGTCGTAGGGCAACCGAGAGACATTTTCTCCAGGAATGTAGTCGTAAGACAACGGAGCGACAATTTTTTTTGTAAACCGATTCACACATCCAGCAATCACTTCACAGACGTAGTCATAGGAGAGTTGAGCGCTCTCAACGGCCCGCCTCAGACTTCCCTTGACTCTACAAGGTAGCCATAATAAATCTCGGCATCCCACATCATTTCGCGATCGGTATATATGCAATTCGCCTGGGACGAATGGTCAAAACAGGCGTGAGCATGCGCCACAGGTGGAGCCTCCAATCAATTCCACCTGGAAACAAGCTCGCTGGATCATGGAAAACTTGACACTCTCACTACTCTAAAATTAGTTGTCAGCAAACAAATCTCAACTGTCATTACTACTAGAAGAAACATAGCCTCTTGTTAATTTTCCTCAAACGAGATATCATTGAGCTAGGCTATCCTGGCTCCCCAGCAAAAGGGGGTAGAGCTCCCCCAGGACCTTACAGCAGCAGGGGGATTGCTAGCTTTCAAGGGGTCGGGCGATGGTTCCTTGTTCGATCTGTATGGCCGTCTTCGTCGTGATTTTTGTCTTTTGTGCATGTCCAGAGCAGTGGAGCGAGGCACAAAAGACAAAAATCAGAACAAAAAAAAAGGGCACGTTTCCTTTTTTTTTTTTTTTTTTATACTTACAAAACTAAGCTTGAGGGCCTAGCTGCACTACTCTCCACATGCATAAAAGACAAAAAAGATGGCAATGTATCTTTCCATGTTCTAGCGGTGAATTCAGTCTCATTTTGCACATGTCGAGCATATTCTTCAGTCGTTTCCTTCTCCGGAAAGGGTCCCCCCCTCCTTTCTCTGTGGCAAAGGCACCTGGCCACTTTGGTCTCAAATGGATGCAGCGCGGAATTTGGCTCTTTCATACATATGGGATAACGAACTCAAGAAATGGAAAGACATTAATGAGCTGAAACCTCAGCTCACTGGCCTTCATCGTTCCCCAGATCACCTGAAGGAAATCATCAGTGCCATCCCGGCCTCATGGTCCGACACACTTCGGAAGGCGGCTCACCTGGGATAGATACATCAGTGGTTCAAAGGGGATACAGCAGAGGATACCTTCTTCAGGATTGACAAGATCAATGATGACAACACGGTGGAAGCATCTGAATGGTCCCTGCGTAACACCAAGCTAACTCAGACCAAGGAAGCTCGTCAGATCAATCCTGCAGTTATGGAGGAAGTCAAGATCCAACAGATCCGGACTGCTCCAAACTCCGCAGTCTTCCGAAGCATCATGCAGGCTGTTCCTCTCAAAGACCGGAAAATGATGTTTGCAGGTATGGTTGGTCCATCACAGGTCCTAATGGGATAACCAACAAAATACCCATCAAGGACTACACATCCCAAATGGGTTATGCGCTTCACTCTGAAGCACAGTCATTTCAAGCAGGTCTCACATTGATCTGGCAACGAAGGCTGTCTGCAGTAACCCGTGTTCTACAGCAGTCTGGGCCCTCAAAATGGAGCCCAGACGACGCAGGCCAAACTTGGCCTGCGCCAGGCAGTGTGACCACACACTGCCCGTGGGAAGTCAAAAGTCTAAGTCAACTGTCAGGTGAAAGGTGCTGCGCCCAGGCCCTTGGTTGGATACACTCAATTGTTGTGTGCAGGTACCCAGGCAGCATCAAGGCCAGAAGGAATTCGGTTTCAGACCAATCTGGGCCGTCATTTGCATTGAGATCTTGATGGCTGAGAGATGCAGCATCCGGGGTCGAGACCCCGCGTCAACGCTACATAAGCGCTGACTTCCTGACTTTGACGTTCATTCAGTCTTGCGTAAATGCTGACTTCACGTGTTGACGGCGACGCTGGCTCAACGCTGCGACGCTGGCTGGACGCTGGCTTTGCGCTGGCACTTGGGTGACTACGGCAACGCGTTGCTGGCTCGGCATGGTGGCTGGCTGGCTATTGTCTTCAAGGCATGCTGATGTGGCAGCTGCCACGCGTCGCTGCTGACGTGGCCGCTGACGTGGCTGGGCTACGTGACTGGCACTGCTGTTCTGATTCATTGTCACTCGGGAGGAGATCATGACTGTGGGGCGATCGTGGACACGTACCTGGTTATCTTGAGATCGACATTGCTCCAGTACGCTTATGAGGGACTGATCGACGTGCCACGTGGCACATTGTAATAGAACTTCAGATGTGCGTTCAGACTATTGATTATTTGAGGTGGTGATCGAGGAGGGAGCCCGAAGCAGAAGTGGGCATTTGTCTTTT
>BFEA01000377.1:449194-485929 GCA_003427395.1 Chara braunii
TGTAGCGGACCCACCAGGTGTGGTGCTCCGCTAGTGACAGAGATGGAGATGGAGGAAGAAGGGGGAGCAAGATGGCACAACGCAGCTCCCCACGCAAGACTCCAACGCACGTACTCCAAAATGTGCAAGTGAGGAATGAGCCTGAAAATAGACAATGGCTGGGGCATACCCCAGCGGACTGACGAGACTGGACTGGACTGGCTGGTACCGACAGAGGTACCGGCTTGGACTGGCCTACCCTGAATATAACACAGGCCTGTAAGAACAGGCCAAGGGGCTGGTCTCACAGGCCAACCCGAGGTCCGCTACAGGCACCACACGCGGCAGCGCGGGACCCTCTCGGCCGCGTCACGCAGGAGTTGGACCAACCTTGCTGCGAACACACAAATGGAGCTTCCTTAGGCCGCTCCGGCCGAGTGCGCCAGCCATACCTCTCGCGAGCCTCTACGAAAGGATAGGGCCTACGCGAGGCACAACTTACCTCCACCTTACGGGAGTTGTCACCTCCCTTCGGTGGGCGTATCCCCGCCGAGCTACCAGTCCACAGTACGAAAGTTACTCGCTTGCAATGGCAGAGGTGGACCAGCCGATGGCGTTTCTCGTTCGTTGTAGCATAGGGGGTACGCGCGGTAATACGCCTATCGAACCCGCACGCGAACCGACATCTTGGGGGGCTGAAGTCCCAAGCGCGGCTCGTCGTCGGTCGACTAGGACGCATCCCACACACCACGCGCACACCACTTTACGAACACAAAAAATAAAATACATACACACACACACATCGAACAACGCGACAACACTCCTAGTCCCTTCAGTAGCCGTCCCATAACTTTTCGACGCGGAAATCGAATAGGCGTAGGGCGCGAGACTCAGTATAAAACCGCGCGGACGGAGGGCTAACTCATATCGACTCGCAATGCAAACGCACGCAAGCAGTCGCAATGATGACGTACTATGTAGTACCCATAATCATGCGGTCCTCGTTAATCTCGAGGGTCGCATTCGACACTCAAGAGTCGGCTGATACGCGCCTTGAGGGTTAATTTCTCGACGTTGGACAACCGCCAAGCGCAGTTGAAGACCACACACCCTCTTCTGCACTCTGTGCAGAGGGGTTGAGTAAACAGCTTTAAACTTTCGTGGCGGTCGAACATCAAGGGGTTTGACTTTGACGGCTGCCACGGATTATAACGTCTAACTATAAAAATCTCGAAAAAGCAAAGGATGAAAAGGGATCTCCCTTTTTCTCTCGAGCCATAATCTGGTTAACCCTTGCGCACGATCATAATAAGTTGAGCGCATGCCCAAGACACATATAAATATATACATAAGGCTTATTTATATAGGACGATCACTTCTCACAGTCACTGTGGGACTCCTCTCAGCCATATATGTATGTAATCACGGGCAGCCACATCCAGAGTCTGAACCACGCACATACATGCAATCACATCAAAGATTCATCAAGAAGTCAACGCACTACACGGGGTCAACTTCAACTATTCTCTAAACTCACACCCCTCGCTTTAGCCATACAAACCTCACTCTCGTGCAACTCCCCAAAATAAATACTCCGTACTTTTGTTAAATGGCCATTCGATAAAGTCCGGGTGAAAACACAATGAAACAGTTCAAACCACAGGGCTAAAGTCCTTAGGTTGTGTGGCAAGAGTGGATTGGAGTTGAATCGTACACCGACGAATTGACAACCGACCTGTTATCAGTGATGTTATCAGTGATAACAGAAGAGGATCCTCGCGGGATCAAGTTGAACCTAATCCAGATCCTGAATTGAACGGTCAAGAGAACCTGTAACACAAGACAAGTCAATCATCAGGCTAAACCTATAAGCCCATGAAGAATAATCCCCATATCACGATCCCACTCAAATCATCATAAATCTACCTTTAAACAGTGCCCAAAGTAAAGGTAGACCCTGACGTAATCTCCCCTATTCAGGGTGGATCACCATAATCACCACCTATCAAAATATAATCTAACTCCTCTAAATCAAGAAAATTTCGGCAGCGCTTCCCGTAGGAAAAATGTCTTTTCAGAATTTATATCAGCCCGAATATGAAACAAAAAATAGTCTTTGACTTTCCAAAGTCCAATTTTGTCTAACTCCCTGAATTAGCAAAAAGTTGGGCAGCACTCCCTTTAGAAAAGGAGACTTTTCATATTTTTACTAAGTCATATACGAACCTTAGACAAGTTAAACTTTGAAAAGTCAGAAGTTTGACTAACTCTTTGGATTTGCAGAAATTTCGGCAGCGCTTCCCGTAGGGAAAGTAGCTTACCAAGATTTATACAAAGCCAAGTATAACAAAATATCTCAGAAAATGCGAGAACTGATCTAAGTTAAAAAAACTTAGCCCAGAAAATGCAGAAATTGAGCTAACTCCTATCGCTCTAGCACGTGGCGAGTCTCTAAAGCAGCTACCTGTCAACTGAAACTCAGACCAAGTAGTGACCTCACTCAGCCACATGCAGGTCAAACCACAAAGGTAAGCACTCTCATCATCCCCAAGTCGGTTTAGCAAACAATAGTTCATAGTCTTTCAATTATTTAACCCTTTACTCCCGGCTTACATAGGGCATTGGGATTGACCATTCAGCTTAGAAACAATGTCATCCCTCTGCCTTAGTTATACACGAACAGGTTGCACAACTACTTTTCTCTTCATTGGGCACATGACTAAGCCATTCATCTTAGAAACCATGCTTAGTCACCCTGAACTATTTAAATAGCCAAGTTATAGATACCTTTTTGCACCTTAGTCTTCAGAAAGAGGGCGTAGGGCTGAGCCATTCATCTTAGAAACAATGCTCAGCCTGCCCAGGTTACCTTCATTTATAGCTCTCGATTATACTCTCTTCGCTTGTGATAAGTCTATAGTCAGACCATTCATCTTAGAAACAATGTCTGGCTAGCCTTGTTCTCATATAAATATATACAGCATTATAGAGAATCCTATTCCTTTGTTCTCTTTATAGTCTTGTGGCCTCAGACTTAGACCATTCATCTTAGAAACAATGTCTAGTCCTCTAGCCATGAATCCTCCCTCATAATAAAATAATCAAGAAGAGATGAGTCATTCATCTTAGAAACAATGCTCAGCTTTCCCTTTTTCAGCATACAAAAAAAACAGAGTACTCTGGGTCTGACCCAGAGACTGTTCAAAAACCACCTAAGTAAAACAGCGGCCAGACCATTCATCTTAGAAACAATGCCTGACCCTCAAAAGTCAAGCAAACAATATCCCTCAGAAATAAGTAGCTAGACCATTCATCTTAGAAACAATGTCTGACACAATTAAAGAAACACAACAACCAAGTCATTCATATTAGAAACAATGCTTGGTTCTTCAGAAAACAAAACAAAACATAGCAGTCAGACCATTCATCTTAGAAACAATGTCTGACCCTATAAGACCCATTCAATCGCAAGCAAAACTGCCTTCCTCCCAACCTTCCCCCTGATGCAACCCCCTGTGATAATCTGCTTTCAGGCAACCAAAGAAACTGAAACTGCCATTATACAAGCGTTCCTTTAGTTAGTCTGATTTGTGTCCTGAAAGTCAATCCCAAAAAGTCAAAGTAAGGATTGCACTCAGCATAGTCAACCGATACATAGGGAGTTGTGTAGATAGGGGTTATACTGGGTTTACAAGGGGAAACAAAGGTTACCTGTCAATTCCCTGCCTCCAGAGCCTCGCCTAGGCTCCGGCAGAGCTCCCGCAATCGGTGGGGCGATCTCCCACAGAGGCCTTGGCGCGGATTACGGGTTGCAATCCCGCCTGCCGCCTTTCTCTGAGCACCAATAGACCAGACTTAAAGGAAGAAGGGCAGAAAGAGAAAGTTTTGAGTCTCTCAGATACCAGAGGGGTGCACTCAGACTCGCATGAGAGGGCCTTGTAATCTTCGTGCACCTGAGGGCCCTGCAATGGCAGCCAGTATACCAGCTTGGTCAACTCCAAAGCCCACCTTTTGTGCTCAGCTCCCGTGACGAACTCCCAACTGTAGTAGCACTCCCTTTTGTGTTGCCCACCCTTCACATTTTACCTCCTTCCCCAGTCTGCGCCTGGTAACAGCAACACTAATTACTCTCGATAACAGCAGCCGCGGCGCATGCCCCGTGCCAACCCACAGTCCGCCGGTCAGCTCCTAGTCAACTGCTAGCAGCCAGCGCTCCGGTGAAGCTTCAAGTTGCGACGGTAGCCTCTTTTTGTGAAGTCCAACCTCTCCCCAAGTCACACCACGTCACCCTCCAGGTTGTCACTACTTAGCTTCAAGGCACTGCGGTAGTGTACTAACAGYCGCGTACCRCCTCACARCCCCGCACGGCAGRCTCTGCTACAGTCAACCCGRGATCACAGWTGYGYCAGGCATAGGCCAAGCTTCAGTCCAACGTTGCTCAGCACCYGCGCCGCTTGCATGTGGTAACTSCACCGCGAGGCCCGTYACGTCGTGYGGTGTAACAGGACGACTTGCCACTCGAAGCTCGTAGCAACAGCCTCGGAGYGCCCGRCAGTAGYCCAGACTTGGAATCTTGCCTGATCATGACAACAGCCAGTTTCCACAGTCATCGTACCTCGCCGTAGTATGCTGCAGCGGCAGTTAAAGGCTGCCACAGACTCTCCTCGCGTGGATTTTCGGTGGCCACTTCAATCTGCAGGTCCGTTGCTCGTCTTCAGTGGCATCTCCCACGGCTTCGACGGACAGGTAACTCGCCCTTCCCTCTCTCTCTCTCTCTATCTATCTATCTATCTATCTATCTATCTATCTATCTATCTATCTATCTATTTATCTATCTATCTATCTATCTATCTATCTATCTATCTATCTATCTGTTGGTTCACGGTCGAACGTACCTGCCCACCGGTAAGCTCCCGACCCCGCAGCTGGCCTGCCACGTGTGCAAGGTGATAGGAAACTATTCAATCAATTGGAAGAGTAGATTCGAATTTATCTTCTGTTAGAAGCCAAGGAGATACATCCCTGAATCTGCCCCGAGCGTCCGGGCAGATGCACGTCCCACACCGCTATCCCCGTTAACTCCCTACGCAGCTACTTTTCTCACTAACTTTCTATCTACTAACTCTTCAACCTAACTAACTATACGATCAGGTTTGCAAGCCCCGAAAATCCCAAACTTGAATCCTCCCTTGCCCGTTTTCATAAAGAAATGGGCGAGATTCCCAATTTCCTTCCTCGCTTCTTCCCTCTCATCGCCGTTTCTGCGCACGAGTTCTTCTTACTAACTCTATTGTTACTAACTTTCGTCTTCATCAGACCATCTCATTCGATTCGCCCGGGGTCAAAACCCCGGGATCGCTTCTTCCCCTGCCCAAATCCGTTTACCAACGGATGTGCTATGCCCTTCTTTCTTCCTTCCTTCCTCCTTCCGCCATAGCCACTGCGCAGCCCGTTTTCTCCTTACCCCTCCTTCTACTTACTCATCAGTCTAACAAACCTCACCGTTGCACTCGCCCCACCCAATAACCCCAGTCTACTATCTTAAATTACTGAAATCGGTCACGAAATGATTGAGTTTTCTTGTTTCTACTCTCCTCCTCCCTTCCTCGCTGCCTCCGGCCATATCCCCGGCGCACCACTTATCCCACTAACCTCCTAATCTACCAAGCTACCTCCAAAACCAACCTCACTACCGCGCTCGCCCGGCCCACAAACCCCCGGGTAGGTTCTTTCCCCGCCCAATCTCATCAAGAAATGGGCGGGCTTCACCATCTCCTCCCCGCCATCTCGTCATGCACCCGACGCCTATCCCGTCCGCGTTCGCCCACCCCCTTACTCACCTGCTGCCGACCCCGTACATAGCTAGCGTGCTGGTAGCAAGGTCGCCCCCCGACTCCCGCTACCCCTCTTATCTACCTGCCGCCTCAGCCCTGTAGCGCCCAGTCCCCCGCTGCGCCATTGCCTGCCTTCCGCCATCACTTCTCTCCCCGCCTCACTTTGCAGATGGACCCAGTCGCAGATCGCATCCGGGTGCATTCACCTTCTCTGCACTCGTTGTCTCGGCTCAGCGCCCCCCCCCGTTTTCTTCCCTGCGCTTCCCCTTCTAGGTCCGCCCTTGCCATCTCCTTCACGGCGCTCTTTTCTGCTTAGCGCAGTCCGACGACCGGCGGCCCATCCCGTTAACACACCGCACCGGCCAGCACAGCCTGGTTACCGCATCCCGGCTGTTCTCTGGGAGGAAGTTCAAGGAAACCGGTTGCTGGCCGGTTCGATTAGCCTTCYGCCCTGGCGCATTTGCCCCACTGTGTCGGGGCATGACCCGCCACCTCACGAGACCCAGCGGGCATGCTCGCCCTTAGACCCCTCACAGCAGATGSCGGTCGGCGGACTGAGTACCYGCGACGACCCCCGCCACCCTCGGACTGCAACCTTTTCAGGCCCACTCGGAAGGCTCTCCAATTCCCTTCCACCTCAGGCTATCGGCTCTCTCCAAATGGGACGCGGGGGAGGCCACTCCCGCCCGTTGACCTCCTCGGCCCGTGCTCCAGCGCGGGTGGGATTTCGTCAGTGCCCCAATCACGCCGGAGCCTTGATGAATCTGCCCAGGGTCTTCGACCGGTGCCAACCTTCAAATCCAACGCCCCGTCTGAGTCAAGAAACTGCGGAGTAAAATAATAATAACACAACAACAAAAAAATAAAAGTATTTAGGAAGTCGTCAAAACGATGAATGAGATAAGGAAAATACTAACACCGCTCGGATGCCGCCGACGACAAAACCAAAAGGGATAGCCCCACCAGGCCCCCAACCCCTCGGTCCCTCCGCGCCACTCCTCGTCGCCCGTCCTCGATCCCTGAACCTCCGTCTCACGAACCCATTACCGTAACCAATAGGGCTAAGCCCAAGTCTGGGACTGAGTCCCGCAGAACACCATATAGGCAGTGCGACGCGGCGTTTTGGGCCAACAAACCGCCTGCGCGGCTCCCAGTGCCTGCGCCGGCTTGCTTATACCGTGCCATAATTGCCCCGCGCGCCATCCCACGACACCCCGCTCACTGCACGAAGTCGCACCGTCGTCGCTGATGTCGTCGTCGGGGTCAATCTCCGCACGCGCGCGTGCCTCAGTCGCAAGAAAATATCCTTAATTCCTACTTAACCAAAAATATAAAAAAAAATAAGACAAAGTTAAACCGGTCGGCGTCCGCGCCGGCTTTATAGTTAACGACAAGGAAAGAAATCCCGCGCGCCTCAAACCTTACGCGCCCACACACTCTTTGTTCTAGTCAACCATCCGGCCATCGTAACCACACAGACGCAGCCGCGCCTCGCGTGGTATTCTTAACTTTAGCCAAACTTATTTTTCTGTCATTTGCAAAAAACAGGGTGGATACCCTTGTAAGGGTATTCGCGCCGACAACGCTTCCCCGTGGGGAACGATATCTCAGTGGGATACACCCTCAAAATAGCTATGGTGACATCCTGCATAGCTAAGCGGCCCGTCTCCTGGCGAATCCCATATGAAGTAGCAAAGTGTTCATAACTTTGTCCTGTCGCCCATCTATAGAGGGTGTATGTCACCAGCTGATCCAGCGGGACAGGAGCACGGTATCTGGTGTGTTGCCACTCAAGATCTGGCTGCACCATGGCAACTATTCCCCTGAACTCACCCTCCCCCATGCGAATGTTATCGAAGAAGTAATCGTCTGCGACATTATCTCTTTGTGTCATGTTCCTCCAAGCACCCCCGGACCTTGGCTTGACCCACCATCGTCGAGGACTGGACAGAAGAGCCACGGGCAACAGCAGTACAAGCACTGCCACTGCAGAAGAGTCCGTTGTCCTCGCAAGTTCCAAGGCTGCAGGCGATGACCACAACTGCAAATAGTGGCTTCGCATCTTCTACGACAAGCAACTTCTCATTGCATTGGCAGGGGATTGTCCATTGCAAAAAAGCCGGACCAACTTGCACCTCGTGCCATGGGCCGTGCAATCTGGCCAGCAGCAACTTGTCGCACCACCAGCACGCTCTGGACAGGTTCCAGTTCACACCAAACGCCCACAGTCGCAGACGCCGAGGTTCCGCATCCAGAAGCAAACGGTGGCAGCGCATTTGAGTTTCTTGCCGGAGTGCAACGGCTACCTTCTTCCCCCAAATACAAAGTACAGTCATTATAACTGTATTTGAGGCATCTTTCAGTCTAGATACAACTTTAATGACCGCCCGTTGCATTCGGGGAAAGAAGGTAGCCAATGCACCGCCTCCAGCGTCTTCGCGTTGCCAGGGCTCAGCATCGTAGGAGGACCTGCCCAACACAACATTGATTTCCCGTCTTCCAATCGACGCGACATCGTTGATTTCCCTTTTCCCACCCAATTGCAGACCAGCGCCAAGGCTGATTTTGCCCAGCTGGAGAACCGGGCGCTTCTTTCTGCATCAACCAATGCGCACCCTTGCGCTGCGGACACCCACGGGACACTTGCACTGCAGGAAAAGTTCCATAGTGGGAGTTTCAGGAGACGCCGCACCACCACACTGTACTCTCCAAAAAGGTCGGGCCTTTTCTGAAACATTGGAGAGCACCCCCTCCTAGAGCGCAGTGCGGCGATAAGGCCTCTCGAACTGTTTTCCTTGACTTCCCGAGTTCGAGAGCGCTCCTGAACATTTTCCCGTTTTGGGGATAAGTGTGGTGAGGCCTATGGTGCAATAAGCTCATTTACCGAGTGTCTGTCTGACTTCATCATGATGCTCAGTGCTGACAAACGTTTTTCGTTTTCGGTAGTTCACACACTAAAACCACGTTTTTTTTTTTTGTATCTTTTTTTAGAAAACTGCATTCCATTTTCATTACAGACCAATCCAATCGAGGTCGGGGACCTCACAATTCAACCCGGAGTTATCCCGGCAGCGTCGGCCTGTTTAGCTTATGAGTCACACTTCGAGTTCCTACTAGTGCCATTTCCTGTAGCACCCTCGATTCAAAAAGGCTCTGTTCGCCAACTGAAACCACACTTTATGTCAATAATGCCAAGCAAATTTGTTGTCATACCTTCCACCCAGACTCCTACCCTACTAAAACACAGTTTTAAGTTGTACAATTTTGTCTAGCCTACCCACCAACTACCTATTCTATCAATGTACTAATTATCCTATCCTACTAAGGAACAGGCCTAACCCGGCCTGATGCCGGTCCGACAATTCCGGCTGGAACTATATTGTTCCAAGTAACGGTGACACTCTACCACCCCAGGTCTGGAGTCCAGAACAGGCCTTGAACCGAGTGCCTTGGTTCGGGAAAAAAAAGAAAAACGACTTAACTACTTACCTACTCCTGTTGATGCTTAGTCCATGTGCACAGTGTGAGGTTACCCTCTGGAGTAAGGTGAGCCAGTGGAACCCCAGAGCACCAAGTTCTCTCGAACCAGATTAGTCCACTATTCCGATTCCCTTGTGGTACCTAGCATAACCGATCAACCCTGATCATCGTGATCATAGTAGCAAGCATGGCCATAAACGTGGCTTCTGCCTGTACCTCCGACCTACTTTACTTCTGGAATCTTAAGTTGTTTCTATCCATCCAGATTACCCATAGCATGATAGCCCGTCCCACCTAGGCTATGTAGCCCCAACCTGCCGATATTATCATCCTCTGTGGTACTGCCCCCAACAACACCCACCGCTGCCCTACCATGTGGGGTTGGTTGGCAAACCGTCTCCAATGCATTTCCCACCACCTCCACCACTTCCTCGATTTTGGGCAACTCCACCAGAGGTGGTCCAGTGTCTCCTTTTGGGCCTGACAACGGTCACATATCCTGTTGTCATCCCCGCCTCTCTCTGCCAGCCAGGTGGCGGTAGGAACAACCACATGGGGTTGAAGCCATCGGCCCATCGTAGTCAGGCTAGTTTTTTAGACGGAATGTCCTTCAGTTGGGTCCAAAGTCTGGTTAGTTCAGTCTCCATGGAGGGAGCCATTGTCAGAAGTTCTCGGAACTTGAAGGGCTCTATCCCAGCATTGCGAGATCCTGGTTACAACCGGTAGCACAGACAAAATCCTCTTTTGAATGGTCCTCGAGCTTAATTTTTCCAGGTTAATGGTGAGCTTCCTTTCAACCAAATTTTTCCAGGTTAATGGTGAGCTTCCTTTCAACCAACCATCCCGAGGTTGCTAAGTCAATCCTCAGTTTTGTCAGTAAGGTCCCGTTCTCAACCAAGTGAGGGATCATGGGGAAACCTTCCTCTGCAGGTGTTTGCAACCTCACCCTCACTTCCACTAATCCACTTAGGCCATATTGTAAATGCATACCAATTCTTTCCGAAATAGGCATGTTTGGGGATTGACGTTTTTAAGTCTCCAACCAGCAGCGACATGAGTCATCCTCAAACCACTCTCTAATTTGCAGTACCATCCATCTTCCCTATTTTCCCATACGTACCACGTCCCTGGGGGGTCAATGCCCTCGGGTCCCAGCAACTCCTTCCACGCTCCAAGTATGCCCCCTCTCAGACAACAAGCTCTCTCTTCTTCCTGTGGGAGCTAGGAGTCTGACTTCCATTGATTCGTACTGTCATCCCACAGGTCCCCTACAGTTGAGATGCCCCTTTGAAGCCAACTTTGACCGAAGGCTCCTGGCCTCCTTTCCAAGGTGAACGGCTCACCCTCCTCATTCACAATTCACTCGTTTCCGAACAACGGTTGTCTCCTTACCTCCTCCTTTGACTTAGGGGGGATAACGACCGTCGGTTGAGCCTTCCTCCATGCAGCTAACACATCCCGCCATAATTGAGAGTTTGGTCGTCTTCTCGCAAAGGATTTCGACATTACTGTCACCCAAACGACGGACTGACACCTCAGATTCTAGTCATCAGCTAGTAGTGATTCCGCTAGATGAATCCTGTTTACGCCTTCCTCTGCCTCCGCAATCCGAACCAGCCATTTGGCCAATAAGTAGTTGTTCCGTGCAGTTGGGTGAGCTTGGGTCAAACATCGAAAGACCGTCTTCCTCTCTAGTTGCGCAGATGACATCCGATGCCACTTTTGAGATGTATGATGTATCGATTTATTCTGATTTATGTCGCTCCTCCGTTCATATTGCCAACATGAATTTCGGCTTCGTTACAAAAAGTGAACAAACAAAAGGTAACTTTTAACGAAATGTGTATTTGTAACTGTTATAGTACTTAAACATGATAACATGAAATAAATGTATCCAACAAGGATACAACGACAACCTTGCTCATCAAAATTTTAAACAACTCTGAATCCCATCACACATCCAAACAACCATCTCGGGCAAGAGAATGAGCATGCCTACGTTACTTAGGCTGCAACCTAAATTGAATTCATGCAGAAGAGGACACAATATAATATCATATTTTAATAAATAACATATTAATAGCAGAGTCTATCCTTACTTACCTTCCACTGTCACGTGCAGGGTTTCCAACTATTCGATGGAAGTTGTGATTTCAACATCGTCGTCCGCTCTTTATTTCGCATGGTTGTTCAACCCTGCCAAATACCACAACTCATGAGCTCAAGCCCCATAACCTTCGGCTATAGTTGCAGACTTGTTCAACCTTGCACCATGACACAAATTAGAAGTTCAAGGTTTGCAACCTTCAATTACAATCGTAAGGTTATGAAAGTCATTAATATGTTTCCCAACCAAATGATAAAATATACGGCGTGCAAGCAGCCGCAACTTTCGGGGTTCAACCTCTGAAACAAGCTGGTTAGCGATGCCTGTCAAAAAAAGGTTTGTATCGGTTCGGTTTTATCTGGTGTGTAAACCGTTTCTAGCCCGAAGAAAAGTTTAAGCCCCGCTCATCCAAAGTAGGGCTCCACTGCGCCGCACGAACTCTTACAAGTCGTCTGATCTTGTTCATCGGCAGTCGTCCTTACTAATTAGGGAACCTGCCCGACCAAAGGGTAGGTGCGACTTTCTTAATCCCCTAACCAAACATTTATGATCGTCACAGTTGCGAGGCCGGGTCTTTTAATAATGAATGACCACCCTTGGTGGATTCTTTCAATGACGTTATCTAGCGCATCGACTCCCAACGTTTTTACAAAAAAGGCAAAAGATCTCACAATCACGTCACGCTGGAGTAAAAAAAAAAACAAGCAATAACTTGGGGACAAAAGTGTAAGTAATCCTGTGAACTGCAGAGACGGATGCGGTCGCATTGTCACCTCATCGCCCTTGCCGAGTGCGTCAACCGTACCTCTCACAGTCCCCTACAACAAAATAGGTTTCAACGAGGCACAATTTACCTTCCCTAAGCAGTTATCACCACCCTTACGAGCATATCCCAACTGAGCTACTGACCCACATGAAAAAGTTTTTATATGCAATTGCAGAGGAAAATTAACAGATGGCGTTTGGTCGTTTCGCTGCAGTATAGACACACGTAGTTACAACGTTGTCTGGACCCGAACGTCGTTCGTTCCCTAAAGCGCTAATCTCCTAGGTACGAAACACACATTGGTCGACTAGAACGGCCTCAACCAAGCGTGAAACCCGTAGGTAATCCTAGTCCCTTAGACATAAAACTTGAAGAAAAAATATTAGAATATTCAAATATAATTACATCAAAATGAATTGATCATAGTCGATAAGAAGGTATATCCGATTTAACGTGAGTTGAAATGGTAACTAAAAGTTAAGCATGAGATGATAGGGTCAATAACACAAGATCGAAAAAAAAAAAAAAAAACCCTACCTTGGGTCGAACTCAATAAATAAAGTACTATACTAAATCGCCAACGAAGTGTTAGTTAGGGTAACAATGTTCAATTCACCCAACGAGTTTGTCGATATGTCTCAGTTTTGACTTGATGAGACGAGCTGCCAAAATTATCCATTTCGTTCTAATATTGACCACAAGACAATCGAAGGGCGTCACCTTATTTATCTACCCTGGGTCCGCACTTCTTACGGCTTGAACCCCATCCCGCGGTTGTGGCGCTAGGCGTGTCCACTTCAAAACCAGTCCTCCATTGAACTGGGTTTCTTAAGGCGTTTGTCTTTCATATCGGCAGTGACACCTAAGTCGGTCACTTTCAAGGTTTACTAACTTAACTTCCTTTTGATAAAGACTCAGGGGTGACTAAAAGTTCCCTTAGTTCACAAATCTTCAGCCCTCTAGAAGGTAGTCTGAGGTGCTCCTCCCCCTTGCCCGGACACAAAGCTCAGAGCTCAGAGTTCGGACTGTCCTCACCGAATCGACAAAGTACATCCTTCGATAATCGGTTTTACGTGAGCGAACCCACACCCCGAACCCTAAATGGGGCCAATTCCTAAAGCACCTATCCCCTGGCTCAGACCCTTCCTAGAAAGTGTAAGCACGCCAACTATGAGCGGCTCCATCAGTCCCCTTCCTCTCTCACCAAAGGGTAAATTAGACGAAATACGGTACCAAGGAAAAGCGAGGAAAGGGGTTCATTTAGACAGTGTACAAATTAGGATAGGACATTCAGGAAAGAATGGGTCACCTTGGGAAAATGGTTAAATCCAATTGACATTTTCTTCTTTACATTGACGAGTTCCTCTTGCGAAGTCTATTGATTTATCCCTTTTTAAGAACACCGTGACAAATTCATTTAATCAGACATGGAGGCTAAGGGGTGAATGAAAAACAGTCATTTTCATAATCTCATGTAGACACTATCACTCTTTTTTGCATGCATCCTGCTACCCGGGCCTACTTGCACACCAAGCAAAAATAAAAAAGTTGGGAAGAAACCAGCAAAAATCTTATACCCGGAGTCATACCTCATTTTTCCACATACGTAGCACACCATCTTTACTCTACCTTTCTTTTGAATATTCAGTAAAAGTAAGGTCAAACAAAGTGTGGGTGCACACATGTGTGAAAGAGAATTTGAGTCAACCAACTGACCTTGAGTGAAGTTTGATCTGACTCACTCAAGAAAGTCAAATAATATCTCAATTAAAACAAAGGACAATTGTAGTTGGGATCCAAAATGTGTAGCCCACACCCCACGAGTTGTGGCCTTTTCACCGAGTGACGATCCTTGTCCTCCCCCAAATGCCCGAATAGGCGGTTAGGTCCACTGAAGGGCTCAATGAGATAAACCTCAAAGAGGGTGTTCTAAAAAATAAGTATCACGTGGTCCCAACGTTCGAACATTCCAGTGCAGTCCCAACTGCACCATAACTTCCAAGGGCTGCCCTAAGTCCATCCGCAAGTTAAACCTTCTTCGATTACCGCATTCCACGCGGAAAAGTTCCAAGTGTGGGAGCGGCAAACCGATTGCGCCCCAAATCACGAACCCCAAAATGGTCCTAGGTGATCCTTTTTTATTGCCCCTAACACCGAATAACTAAAAAATATCAACTTTGGGCCACACTGGAATGCACCACCACCACCATGATCCACTCCCAAAAAAAAATAACGGCGGAACCACCCATAGCCACATCATCAAAAACGTGGTATCATGGTCGCTCAGCTCCCTTCTTTTCTTCATAGTTTCGCTCATATCTCTTTCCTTTTATGAATGATGTTTTGTGTGATGACAGCGGTCTGATCGTCTCAATTTTTGTATGCATACTCCCTGTTTAGGTCGGAAGATTGAATGATTGGGGAACGTGGATGCATGTCTAACAATAGTCCATTGGAATCGATGGAAAATAGTGAAGTTGGTCGCCTTGAGATGCCTTGTGAACGGATCTTATGCGGGCACGCATATACGTTACAACCAGCCAGTAAAACGGCCCGTCACGTATACACGTGCTCGCATAAGATCCCCCCCCCGTCCGGGCTGTAGGTATATTTCTGCATGGATAGGAGCGGCAACATTAATGTGAATTCGTGGCATGGAATTTGGTGTCTCTTTTCTATCACAACTACCCTTACCGAATGACGGGCTTCATATGGCGGGCTTGTACCGAAGCGAAACGTCAAAAACATAGCCTTCGACTGGGACAGTCGACGCCAGACTCTAAGATTTATGAATCCCATAGGCGCCGTGTCTTGAGCAACGAGATATCCATTATGTCCCTCTCGCATACTGCATAGGGACCCGTCCTAGGCGCCAAAACCGACCATCCTCAGTACCCGATCATGAAGGCTGCGAACTGACAAAACCCCTTTTTTGTCCGAACCCCTTTGCATTCCTGTCCTTGGAACCTTGACACAGGAGATCCCAGTTCCGACTTGGGACTCCACCCCACTTTCCTAAAATCCTTGGCACACCCCCCTTTTTCGCAACTTCCGCGCCTGCTCCTACTCCGATCAGGAAGTCGCGTTGGGCATGAGGTTGGGGCGTCACATAGTTTCCCAAGTGGTAGTTCGCTTTGAATTGGATGTTTTGAGTAGTGTCTTACAATTCATGAATTTGGTTTTGGATGCTTGAAGTTGTTGCTCTAATAGTTGTAGTAGTTTCTATATGAATTGCAAGGTGTGTTGGCACGTTTGTGCTGTGTTATCGATTGGACACGAGCAGGCGAAACCTCGAATCGGTGAGTTCGACCTTGGATTTTTTACTTGCTGTTTGGACTAAACGGCTTAAACTGGTGACTTTCCGGTACATTGAACCAGGATTTGTCCCATGATACCGGAGCCTACACCTTTTGATGTGGGCTTGGATTTCACTCCAGACGGCGGGGCTGTTTGCAGACAGTCGTAGGTGACTTAGAACTCCAGCTTACGAGGACTATTGCAGTACGGGCGAAAATGTTACCATTCGGTATATAGGACAGTACTACACTTGCTTCGGCCTCTCTCAGGAACTGACGGATCCGGGGTCGCTAACAGTCCGGAGTGCTAGCGATTTGCTGGTACGGAAGTGGGCGTGAGGAGTGTCTCGGTTGAGGGTTCGGGATGAAGATGGTGGTTTACCCCCTGATGATGGCAATGTGGCAGTTGCAGAAATGCGCCATCGAGGACGTTGATCCGCTTTATTTTTTTCATAATATGATCTATGATTGGCGTGTATACTTGTAAGCGCATACTGCGCTGACTACATCTTGGTTGTGTTTGCAATTCGAGTGTAATTTACTTCACACACTTATGTACCGTGGGCTAGAAAAGAGATTTGGCTAGTTTTGTTCCTATGATGGCTCATGTACCTGCAGAACGCTGGTTTTTTATTTTATATATATATATATTTTTTATTTTTATTTTTTTTTTAAACTATGTTCTTCTCTCAATTTTCACCTCACACTACCTACCTACCACTTGGGTCTGTTGGTCCGTCAGCCACAATTTGGGTCTCGTTCCACACCACTTACGAATCCTTACATTGTAAGGGCGCCCTAACTCGGCCAGGGTGATTAATTTACCCTAGTAACTCATTTTTTCGTTCCACAACTCGTAAGGAAGACCGTTTACTTACCTGCCATTACATCTCAGGTGAGGAGGGCCGAGTGTCAAGACCTCGACCTGTCGGGCAATCCGTAGGGTCCCGCCCTCACATTCCTAGGGTCTCGCCGGACGGTGGAAAAAACGAAACGAAACGACGGGCAACCTCGCGAGGCCTCACGATGCTCGAGATCGCTGCTTCGTTTCGTTTTTCGCCTCACCGCCGCACAGCGCACGCGAACACTCTCGCGGTTGCGGCCTGGCGACTTTTGTGCAGCTTCTCCGTGCACTTCACTCCTCATGCACAAGCCCTGACATGTGCCACAGTCCAAAACATTGGACGGACTCCGGCTGGACAGGCGTGGAGTGTTCGCGTGGATTCACAACTCCATCACCAGTTCCGCGGAGGAACTATGACTTCGCACGCGTTCCAGGCGAGGACGGTCGGTGAACCGGCACAACCTCGCGAACGGAGAATCTGACAGCGTTTGCGAGTTTTTTCTGACCACAATCACGTGGGTGCCATGCGGCGGACCGAATCGTTTTTTTTTCCGTGTCCTCGACCGTCCCACGAGGTCCCTAGTCACCTCCGGGGGCTCTCTAGAGATTTTCGTCGTTTTGCCTGGGGCGCCCTCATTTTGTAAGGGCGGACCCTAACAGCCGAGAATGTGAAAACAGGCTTAACAACAATTTCGTCAAAACGGACATTTTTTTTTTTTTGAACGAAATTGAAACCTCATAAACTAGAGCGATTTAGGTGGAAATTTCAAACTTTTGAGGGTCCAGCGTCCTTAAAACGCCGGACCCCTTGGATGCATCTGGACTTAGCTGGAGTCCAGGGGGTACGACGTTCTGAAAACGCCGTACCCCCCTGGATGTATCTGGACTTAGTTTGCATCCAGGGGATAGGGTGTTTTCATAACGTCGTACCCTCAGGAGCTGAAAATATAGACCTAAACCTGGCCAATTTGTTAGTTTTCAATTTCGTTCAAAAAATAAAATATGTCCGTTTTGACGAAATTTCAGTTGCTTAGAGTTCGATTCTGTTGTCATTAGGGAGTGGTGGAACGATGATTTTGTAAGGATCCTTACATTTGTAGTGGTGTCCAACGAGGCCCTTTGTTGCAGTTTTCTCTCTCATTTTCTTGTCTATTTCAGAGTAGATAAGGCTGATATATTCGGGCGGCCCATGATCTAACGGCCTTAAATAAAGGGTCTCGCTGCACTACTCTCGACATGCACAAAAGACAAAATCATGGTCGTGAATCTTTCCACATTCTAGCGGAAGATTCACTCTCGTTTTGCACATTTCGAGAATAGTGCAGCGAGGTCCAAAGGTCTGCCTCCTTTTTTTTTTGTGTCCTTTTTTTTTGCGTCCTTTTTTTTTGCGTCCTTTTCTTTTGCGTCCTTTTTTTTTGCGTCCTTTTTTTTCTTGTGGAAAAAAAACAAAGTTATATTCTTCTCTCAATTTTTTTTTTATTTTTTTTTTTTGAAAGCTTGGAACTTATATTGCAAAAATCATTGGAATGAGGTCAGGGACCTCACAATTCAGCCCGGAGTTATCCAGACAGCCTCAGCCAGTTTCGCTTACGAGCCAAGCTCGACTTCTGATCCGATTGCTCAATCCCCTCAATCAAAAAAGAACCTGCTGGAAACTGGGTCCAGCGTCCCCTCCTCCTATGCTTTCCAAAAAACTGTAAACTTTGACGCCCGAGTAAAAAAGTGAGCTAAATGATAAAGACTAGCTCATTGCCTCTCAATATCTTCCTGTGTACTGAGGCTTAAGGGCCTAGTTTTCCTTTCTCCAACAATCAAGCTCAGTAGCTTTGAGGCTGCACATGATAGCTTTTTTATATGCTCACGCAGTTCTAAGCTCTGAAGCTCCTGACAGAAGTCAGGCTGCTCTTTGGCTCCATCAGACTACCATTCCTGGATGTCCTTATTTAAGTCAGACAGCTACCCAACCTAACTCGGCTGAGTTTATCCTGCCTCCTCAGCTTTGATCAAAGCAGTGGTTACCTCAACCACTATGCTATCATTATCTTTGTCTCCTCTGATACTGCTGCAAATTAGCCCTTCATCCCCCATACCCTTCCGAAACGAACAAAGCTAAATTTTTTCCAATCTGTTAAAATTGTCAGACGGATCTTTTTCTTTATCGTATTGTAGGTCTGTTGGAAGGAGATTGCATTTTTCTTAAATACTTTAGCGTTTCTTGATTCCCACAGGGCTTCCAGAATGATGCCTCTACAGGTTAACGCTATGTACCACTCTCATATTTCAAAATTGGTTCCTTCTGGGATCTTGCCGTATAGAGTGAAGGAATCGGCCCAATCGTCCATAATTTCCTTTCATTTCTTCCATTTTTCTTTCCACCATTCCCACACCCTGCCTGAGAAGGGGCAATGTAGCCAGAGGTGCGTTGCGTTTTCCTAACCTCACCCGCATCTCATACAGGTTGAAGGTATGTTCATTCCATTTCTGTTTAACCAGGTAGCCGTACGTGTCACCTGCAACGATTGAAGCCAGAGGATAGACGCTTACCTCTGCGATGGCATCTTCTTCAGCGCTTTCCATAGCTTAAAGAGGTCACGATCTTGCACCTTAGTGTTATGTAAATTAGCTAGTCTCCTTTGGGCTGTGGAAATTGGTGTCTTCCTCACTCTTGCACGCCTTTGTGTCGCTCCCGCTTTAGTTTTGTAGGCAACCAAGGGGCAGTGTTGCTGGCCTGGCATATCCCACCCAATCAGCAATGGTTCTACTCTTAACGAGTCCACTTCCAAACCCATAACCCTACACACAGTACTAGAGCCTTTGCCCTGTTCCCATACTCACTTCCATGACTTCCACAATTGTTAGGGTTGTGCTTTCCTTTTTTTTGGGGGGGGGAGGGGGAGGGGGGGGGGGAACTGTCCGAATTGAGGGCTTATTTGTTGGGCTGCTCCATCTATTGGTGAGGAGCGTCACCTGCTGGAAACCGGGTCCAGCATCCCATGATTGATACATCTTTTAGCATAGAAAATGTCCCAGTAATACATTTTAAAGTGCGATGTTTATTGTTTCCTAGGGCTGTGACCATTTCTGTCGCATCTTGAGGCCCCGTTATCCCATAGAGCTGCCAGTATCACCCATTTCGTATTGGAGCACCCGTTGTCTATTAGCCCTACCTTATTTAGCAGCCCCCCTAGTCACTATTGTTATGTCTGTTTCTTTAAACCCTTGAAGCCTTTTAAGCCCTTTAAACCCTTTGCCTTCTCAGGGTCCATATAAAGCACATTCATAATCCTACTAGCCTGGGGATCCTTTTAAGCCCTTTAAACCCTTTCCCTTCTCAGGGTCCATACAAAGCACATTCATAATCTGACTAGCCTGAGGATCAGCAGGAGGTGGAATGCAATCCAATGCGTCATCACTTTTGAAGAGTAATATAGTTCTGCGTCTTGAAGGGAGCAGCCACAACATTGTGCACCTTGAGTCCTCAAACCGTTGTGTCGTACCCTGCCCGATCACAATACCCCTTCGCTAGACTTCCTTCGTGGTGTATGGGCCCTGCTCCCTTAGATGCATCGGTGTTCCTGGTTCCAGCTGCAGGACATGCGGCAGTGAGACGACGGTTGTTGCTCCAGTCCTTGGTGTCGTTACTGTTGTTGTTGTCTGTCAGTCCAACCTTCGTTTGTCTCTCGTGTTGTTGTTAGCCAGTTGAGCGGATAAAAGAGAGTGAGCGGGGGGAGGTGGTGGAGGAACAACGGGGAGGGGGGGGCATGGGTGAAGGGAGGTGGTAGTGGTGGCAGGGCAATGGGGGAGTGGGGGGGCAGTGATGACAGGACTGGGTGTCGCGGATGTGGCGGGGGGGGGTGTGATAGGTGGTTCGGGAGAAGAACAAAGTTAGGTTGAAGATAGGGAACATGAAAATCAGCAAATGGTTTCCTCTGCTAGGTGGGTTCTGTGGATCTCCATGGTTTCCATACGATGTTCAAATCAGCATCCAGGGCTTTGGGGTCCTGCCATTTTTGCATGTAGGAGTCGCGGATCGCTTGTCTGGCAAGGGGGTCTTTCTCTTCAAAGTGTTGTTGCTTCATGGACTTCCAGGCTTGCTGGGTTTGAGCCCAGATGTCTTCCACGATGGCTTGTTGTGCCTGCTGCAATCCAAATTGGTGATCCTTCCTTTCAAAGGAGCATCGGGCTCTCCATGCGAGCATGAGAAGGCGCAACCTTGTGTAGGAAAAAAGGTTGGTCGCGAATGGGGACCAGTGGGTCAGCAGTCGTCTTTGTTCTCCTAATAGTAGGAGCCAAAGATCCCAGGGTATGTGGTGACCAGTGAGGGAATGGAAGGCCGCGTCCCACCACTGCCATAGCTGGGTAACCATAGGACACGCCAATAGGCAGTGTTCGAGAGTTGCTCGGGCTGGAGGGTTGTGCTTTCCTCCACGTATGTCAATCTGTTGCTTCGATTATTGCTCCTTTTTCCAGCTCTCTACTTTTACCCCAGATCTGAGGTCTGGCCCAACAACCTTCCACAATATCTCTTTCTCTATTTTGGCTTGTAGCCAAACCCCTGGGCCAAACACTGCATTTTTTTGAAGAGATGTCCGCCAGTGTATTGGCGTGGCATCCTTTATCTTCTGAAAGTTGGCCTCCAGATTACGTATTCTGGGGAGTTTTTCTCTAAGCTCATGGACTGATATCCAAGTTCCTTGCTCATAGTCCCACAGGTCCCTAACTTGGACTATACCTTTCTCCATCCATGTTATTCCGAACGAGTCTGGGCTCCCATCTGCAAGCAGTGATACCCCTCCTGCAGGTTTAATACTGTCATTCTCGGACAAAACTTGGTTTAGGATTTCCTCCTTTGAGGCAGACTCCCTTATCGTCTGGGGTCTAAGTTTATTCCACGCATACATAATATTTTTCCATATGCGAGATTTTGGGTGTTTTTGACAATACGATTTTATATGAAAGCACAACCATATATGTTCCCCTTTTTGGAGGTTTCATTCGATCGTGAAAATGTATTCCGCCAACCCTATCCACATTTTATTCCTTGGGCCAAACATCGTCATTAATGGCCACTTTACCAACTGGGCGTGGTTCTGTTGTATGGGGTCCACGATTCCCAAACCCCCCTGGTTCCTGTCACCGGTAATTGTCCCCCGTGCAACTTTCGTAATAAAGCCTTGGGTTTCTTGGGCCTGCGGCTTCCAAATGTAACATGCTCCAACTTTTTTTATCGCCTTGTATGCTTCATCCCGCAACAGATGGACTGTAAGGGGGAACCAAAGTATTGAGAATGCTGATTGGGATAGGACCAAGGCTCTCCCAAAGAGGGCAAACCTATGAGTCCTAGCCCAGCCCAATCCCCGACCGATCACTTTATCTTTTAGTAGAGTATCTTGGGCACTAGAACAGTCTGAGAGAGAGACTTGGGACTCCTAAAAACCGTTCAGTGTTATTGGCGAGGATTTGTCTAAGCGCCCAATCAACGCTGATCGTATATAGAGGCGGGAGGATATACACGGACTTATCCCAGTTGATTGACGCTTCCGAGAGTACACAATATTTTTCCAAAACCCTTCTCAGTTCTGAGGGAGACTCCGTAGTATTTGCACAAGCCACTGTTAGGTCGTCTGCAATTGCCCCTCCCTTCCAATGGACATTGGATGAGAGATGTAGGCCCACAATCCTGTTATTACTCCTTATATTATTATATAATAAAACTTCCAACTGAATAACAAATAGCAAAGGGGCCAGGGGGCAACCCTGGCGAAGTGATTTTATTAACGGAAAGGCCTGAGACTGTCTATCATTCACCATGACTACCGATGTTGCTTATATGTACATGGCTTTGACCCAGTTACAAAAGCCATCTCCAAAACCCATCTTGGATAGGGGGTGCTTGTCACCGTCAATGGGAAGCCATCATCCAATGATGAATGGTTGGCCGGACCGGCACAGTCCAAATTGGAAAAATGGAACAATAAACGCACCTCCATTTTCGGACGAGCGCTTGTTATAAATAATGTAGTCCTGACCACCCTCTGGTACAAAGCCATTCTATGGTCCTTAAGTGCAGGGGGGGTCAAGGCACTGAAACAACAGTTGGCAGCCTTCCTCTGGAGAGGCGACAACAACAAATCCCACGTCATAAGCCGAGTGGCATGGGAATCCGTAATTCAGCCCAAGAGTGGAGGAGGACTTGGAATTGTGGATCCGGCCACACAATTCCAAGCCCTCATGATTCACTGGTTTCAACGCATTATCTTTTCCACATCATCCCCTTGGGTCCCCTTGGCCCTGGCACAAATTTATGACCTGGTCCCGGAAACCCCACCTGAGATCGACCCTAGAGTTTGCCTGGAAGATAGGTATTGGAGGTTGCCGAGGAAGTACAGGAACGAGGACCCTTCTGACAAACAATGGGTGCACTTGATACGTACCTGAAGGAAACTCCTCCCCCCACTTCGACCGACACCTGAGAGGTGGGAAGAGATCTTCAGGCAACCCCTCTTCGGCAACCGACTAATAACAGATTCTGGAGGGCGTGTGCGGAACAGCTCGGATGCCCCGTGGAAAGGCTGGGTAAAACATGGGGTGCGGAGGATTGGGGACCTTTGGGACAGGGAGACCGGAAACTGGAAGAGCATAGAAAGGATGCGTACATGGCTGCGGTACTGCCATCTTACTGAGAAGGCACTCAACGACCTTATTGAGAGTTTCCCCCTCCATTGGTACACCACCCTCAGAAAAGACCCATGTTTGAAGGAAGGAGATTGGGTGGGGCTACCCGACCATGAGAAAGAGGTAGGGCATGTGCACCTTACAGACCCAGGACATGTGTTAATATAAGTATTTTCCATCCAAAAGGATGGCAGACTAGAAGGGAACCAACAACCCTTCATATGGAAAGAACAAAATGATGTGTATCGCATCCGGGTTATGGAGGAGGAATGCCACCGGAGGGTGTATTGCCCAATGACCCCCATTGAGGACCTCCCCTTAGATCCGGAAGAGTGGCGATGGAACCAACGTAACCCGGCCAGGAAAGGAGAGGACAACATACTGACACTACTCAATCTAAAAACTAAATCTGCCTACCGAATGCTCAGACCCAAATGCAGACTGCGGGACCGCGCGGAAGACAGATGGTATCGCCATCTTAACACAGACCGTAGCCTGCTTAAGCGCATTCGATGGTTCGCTCACTATAGTTGTAGACCCGCCAAAATCTCAGCCCTCCAATGGCAAATAGAACATAGGTGTCTACCAACCAACGACTGGTTGATAGACCATACACGTTTGGAGCAGCAAGGGAAAGCACTACCATGGTGCCACAAATGCCTGCAGAGCTTCCCTGGGACGAGGGGGGCGGAGACTATAGAACATATTTTTCTCCAATGCCCTGCGTCAGTGCTACTGTGGAGAAGCTGGGATAGGATTTGGCGACACATTGCTCCCAGTGTGACATGGCCGTGGGACTGGAGGGCCATACTCTTGGGATATCACCCTCCAATCCGGGGGAACAGATTTGTGGAAAACATGTTCAAACTGGGTAGGCGGAGCGTCCTATGGACGATATGGTGGAAGCGATGCATCCTAGAGATAGAGGGGGCGCAGGTAGAAGACGGAGAAGCTATGAAGCAAATACGAACATTGGTTCAATATGAAATTGCAACCCAATGGAGAGCAGCTAAAGAGAAGCTTGATCAGTCGTATACCTGGGGGGACATGAACAAGATTATCTCTAGATTCAGCAAACACTGGCTTGGGGGGGATAGGGAAGGATGGGTGGCTGAGATAAAATGGTCCGGAGTAAACCGGAGTGCAGATTCCCGAGAGGAAATGGTAAGGGATTAATAGTTGATTTTCCATGACTGGATTAAAGTGGACCCGGGCGTCCCACTACGGCCAGCCCAGGACTTTGCAGATTTCTTTCCCCCCCACCCGGTGTCCCTGGCGGAAGCACTACCAGTGACATGAGCCGAGATGCCAGTAGACACACATCACCCAGGACATAAGAGATCTCAGTGCTACCTGGTTCACAGCCGTTTCTCCAGTTGTTTTGAGCTAGCTGCTGGGCTCATAATCGCTTTCACACTGTTTCTCTATCTCTCCTATCTCTCCTTTGTAAGCAAACTCAGCAGGCTGCAAGGCTGAGTCTCTGTACTGTTCAAATTTTCAGTTAGATGTTTGCTGGGTTCAGAACCTCCTGTTGCTATTGCTCTGGTCTGTAATCGGAACACCTGCAAGGAGTGCAAGTAACGGACTAGAGAAGGGTGGGGTAATGTGCTATCAAGGGACGCTGGACCCGGTTTCCAGCAGATACATTCTAGATGCATTCCAGATACATTTCCAGACACATTCCCTCTGTATTCTTATTCCTAGGCGCCCTATGGATAGTGGGTGGATGGCAGGGATTAAGGGATGGAGGGAGATCCCACTGGTGCCCCCCAGTGCCCCCCTCCAATCCCCGGCCCAGCCGCAGGGTAGGTAGGATAGGTAAGGAAGTGATAATTTGGATTGGGACGCTGGACCTGGTTTCCAGCACATGGGCACCACTCCCTTCATTGAGCTATGTAAGATATATCATGGGACGCTGGACCCGGTTTCCAGCAGGTGATGCTCCCCACCAATAGATGGAGCGGCCCGCCAGGCAAAGCCTCAATCCTGGTGGTTCTCTTACCACCACCAGGATGGAGGTCTTGCACATGGGCCCTTCAAAAAAAAAAAAAAAAAAAAAAAAAAAGGTGAAGACGAAGGCCCAGCCTACCTTATGGGCTGCTTTTGCATCTAGACTGTCGCATGAGACCAAAACCAAACCACCGCAAGCGGGGCCCAAGTCCCACTTACCCGAATTCTCGACGTCTACTCGTCCCTTCTAAAGATAAAGGGCCCAAATGAAGAATCCGGCCGAGTGGGACTTGGACCCGGGACATGGCCCAGGGAGAAAGAGGCTGGGATGTACCGAAGGGGGCGCCGGCCATTATCCTTTTTTTTTTCTTTTTTTCTTAAAAGGGCGATGGCCTTGAGGTATTATCATCGGACTTTTTTTTTTTTTTTTTTTAAACATAAAAAATTAAAAAACAAAAACAAAAAAAAGAATTATCATCCAACTAACGAGCCCAGGGCCGAGGTCCCATTAGCAAAGAGGATCGGATCGAATGCCTGAATGTGGACGTGTTTTATGCAGAGATGGAGAAAAGCAGTTCAATCTCGATTTCCTTCACCTCTCGACAAACACGTCCAGATTCAGGCATTCGATCCGATCCACTTTGCTAGTGGGACCACGCCCCAGGTAAATTCAATCTTGTGTCTAATCTGACAACGGTGGCCTGATAGCCCTAGGGTGGCCTGATAGCCTTAGGGTGGCCTGATAGCCTTCAGGGATCCCACACTGGGGGGCACCGGCCAGGGGACAGCCCGTAGCAGAGGGACCGAGCATCATCTGAGTGGCCAGTCGCTGTGCCTCCCTGAGTACCCCTCCCCCTATGAACATCAGCAGAGACTGCTTTTTAATGCCAATTGGGGGGACCAACGATAATAACACGAGCTCGCGTAGGCGGGTTTTGTATTCGGCTGCTTTGGGTGGCACTGGCGGGAAAAGTTTTGTATTCGGCTGGGTAGCGATTTTCACCATCAACTCAGTGGCGGGAAAAGTTGAAGTCAAGGCTGGGTACCTTTCTCGGCCTTTTGGCTAAGATCAAGTGTAGTATCTGTTCAGATCAGTTTAATATCTGATCCGTGGTCCATCGGACCACAATAAAAAAAAAAAAAAAAAAAAAAGTTGAAGTCAAGGCTGGGTAGCGATTTTCACCATCAACTCACTGGCGGGAAAAGTTGAAGTCAAGGCTGGGTAGCGATTTTCACCAATCAACTCACTGGCGGGAAAAGTTGAAGTCAGGGCTGGGTAGCGATTTTCACCATCAACTCACGCGCGCTCGTCGGTTGGATTTGTACATTGGCTGCGTTAGGTGGCGGGAAAAGACAAAACTGTCGGTTCACACCGAAGATGAGTACATCGACAACAGTGCTGTTCCTTGCCTTCGGCACAAGGGGCGATGTACAGCCAATCGCGGTTCGTCTGATTCAGAACTGTGCCAATCTATGAATGACCAATAAGTGTTTTTTTTTTTTTTTTTTTTTTGTTGGTTGAATGACCAATGCGTTTCCTGCCTCTCCTCATTCTCCATCGCTGGTCACGAGAGCAGAAATGCCCCGACCCTCTTATGTGTGGTAATGACAATGAGTGGCGCTCACTCCGCTGTCCGCCATCCTTGTTGTCCTTCACCGCCTCCCGGTTTGTTGCTGTCAGTCTCTTATTCTTTCTGCATCTCCTGCCCTCCTGTCATTCTTCTCCCCCCCTTTGTATCAGTTCCTCTTATCTTGCCATTCTTCATCCTCCTCCTCCTCCTCCTCCTCCTCCTCTTCTACTCCGTCTCTCTCTTCTCCGCCTTCTCTCCCGTGTCATTTGTCCTTGTCTTCGCCCGCCTCCTAACTGCCGTCTTCGTCAAAAATTTCGCTCCTCTTCCTCGCCCTCTTCTTATCCTATGCGTTCTGCTACACCTCCTCCTTCCTCCTCCTGCCTCCTCCTTCCTGCTCCTTCCCCTCGTCCTCTTCCTTTTCGTCTTCGCCTTTTTTTTGGGTCCTCTTTCTCCCTCTCTTCTTCCTCCCCCTCTTCTTATCCTATGCGTTCTACTACACCTCCTCCTTCCTCCTCCTGCCTCCTCCTTCCTGCTCCTTCCCCTGGTCCTCTTCCTTTTCGTCTTCGCCTTTTTTTTGGGTCCTCTTTCTCCCTCTCTTCTTATCCTACGCCTTTTCCTACGCCTCCTCCTCCTTCCTCCTTCCTCTTCCTTCCTGTCCCTCTTCTTTGTCTTCTTCTTCTTCTTAGCTCTCCTTCCTCGTCCCTTTGTCCTCCTTTATCGATCTCTCCCTCGAGCTCTTCTTCTGTTCTTTTTCCCTATTGTAGCCGCCTCTTCGTCTTTGTTTCTGTCTTCCTTCCATTCTTCGTCTTCTTCTTCCTTCTTCGTGTTTAAGGTTATAGTCTGACTTTTTATCACTTTTATTTGTTTGTTTTTTACTTCATTTGTTATTTTCATTGGTTAATCTTCAGTCCAGTAGAATTCGAACACGTGATCTGACCATCAACAGCTACACGTGCATTCCATTCAGCCAGGTGTAAGCAATCTGTCCGTCGGCACCGACCCAAGGATCCAACACGCGACCTCCACGTTAAGAGGTAAACACTCAACCAAACGGCTAAGTGGACTGGGGTGAAAGTTAAGCCCCAAGATGAGTACTTAAACCCACCCCAGCACGGGTACTCAGGTTCTCGTTCTCCTTCTTCTTCTTCCTCCCCTCTTCTTCTTCTTCTTCTTCTTCTACTTCTATTCCTTCTTCATCTTCTTCTTAGCCGTTTGGTTGAGCGTGCAACTCCCATGAGGGAGGTCGCGTGTTCTATTCTTGAGATCGGATCCTGGACAGAAAATGCAAAGCAATGCAAGTCTTCTTCTTCTTCTTCTTTTCCCGAGTCGATCTCTTTGTGTCCTCTTGGCTGCCAGGTGAATTTGCCCTTCTTTTTTTTTTTGGTTTAAAATTCAATAACACACACAACCAATTTCCACTAAATTGACAACAAGCCGAAGCTGGGTAATGGCCTTAGAACTGTCCTCCGGGCGAATTGTGAAGTTCCCGAATTTTGCGCCCGTGAGATGTTTCCTTTTGTTCTTTTTTTTTTTTTTTTTTTTTGAAACTACGCTACATTCTTCTCTCAAATCTTTTTTCATCATCTTTCAAATTCTTTCAATTCACCTTCACTACCTCCTACCACTAATCGATGCTGGCAGTTTCCCTTATTGCTTTTTCTGATGTTTTCATCCTGTATATGGGAAGCTGGACCCGTTTTCCAGCAGGTGATGCTCCCCACCAATAGATGGAGCCTCTCCCGGGGGGGTAGTGGTGTCTGCTCTTATCAGCACCACTATCACCGGTGGGTTTTTTCTATTAAAAAAAAAAAAACACTACTCCTAAGGCTTAGACAGGGGACCCCTGCCAACATAGAGGGGATGCATGTTGATGAAAAGGGAGGAAGGCGCAGCTACTGGCTGGCAAAATGCTCGGTCTTTGCGTTAGCCGGACCCCCACCGGCGGCCCCACCCCATTCTTGACCACCATGTTTCCCATTTAGCCCTGCCCGGCTTTTTTTTTTTTTTTTTAACTCCCCCGGAGGGGAATAGGGCCGCGCCGCACTCTGCCGCAGTTCAATACAGACTGGCAACGCTGGAGGGGTCGAGCAGGCAAGCCTACCCCTGTGACCCCTCCGTAACCCAGAAAAAATACTAATTTAATATCGTAGTGGTCCGATGGACCATGGATCAGATATTAAACTGATCAGAACGGATACTACACTTGATCTTAGCCAAAAGGCCGAGAAAGGTATTGGCTTTTCTTTTTCATCCCTCAGTGTTTTCAGTGGTCTTTCATCGGGGGCTAAGTTCCCCACTACCGGGGAGTATATACTCTCTTTCAACATGGCCGCTGTGTGGCCGTGGTTATGAGACTTGGCTCTTGAGGCCGAGGTCGCCCGTTCGAATCCGTGCGTGCAGGTTGCACTGAGGAGGATTTAGGCCCAGAAGTACGGATCCATATAACCAACAGTGAGATGTTCCGATCGGTTGAGCTACCTCAACGCCTGAATCTGGACGCTTTTGCGGAGATGTGCAGAAATGGTGTTTAGTTTCCTGAACTGCACGTCTCCACAAACACGTCCAGATTCAGGCGTTGAGGTAGCTCAAGGCTGCTAGGGGGACTTGGCCCCGGATCGTGGAACCGGTGCGTACTCGCAACCAAGTCTAAACCCCAGCTACCGCAGTGGGACTATTTTTTTGTCTATAATTATCTTACTTTATAGAAAAAAACTAGGCTATATTCTTCTCTCAATTTCACCTTTCACTATCTACCTACCACTACTCCTAAGCCTATACAGGGGACCCCTGCAAAGCATAGCTACCTGATAACCTTAGGGGCTGTTTCTTTTTTTTTTTTTTTTGCCTTTTGCGGAAGTTTTGCCGATTATTCTCTTAATCACAGTTATTTTCTGAACGAATAGAACGCCCCCAGAACGGTTGTATTGGGCTGTGACCAACTGGTACATTGCTTATTGTACCGTTAGTAGGCGTAGTATTCGGGACAAGGGGACGACATTGCCCCCTGCAACGCAGTGGCGCGCTTTGGCACGCAATGCGATAGCGGGCTTTTTTTTTTTTTTTTTTTTTTTTTAATCGCATAAATTCGACAGAAATGATTGGTTATGGTAATAATTTTCGACTGATTTGAAGAAGGTAGTAAAACAAATGAAGGTTCTTTGTCCTGTCGCCTTCTAGGAAATGTACGTCCCCCGGGAAAAAAAAAAAAGTACGTATACAAGCATAAAAAAAAAAAAAAAAAAGTAAATAGAGGGGTCTGAATTGGGAACTGTACGGTTTGATCGACTGCTTCTGTTTGTAAGTGTTTTTTTTTTTTTTTTTTTTTTTTTAAATTTTTAAATTTGGACCATTTCTCGATTTATGCGTGTCATCCTTGCGCAGGGGCCACGCTAATCTTCTCTGTATCGTTCCAATTTTAACGGATGTCCCGAAGGGCGTAACGTTTTTTTAAAGTGGGGAAGAAAACATCATCAGGCAAGGCCTCCATTTAGAGGATAATATGTGCTGAAGTCCTGTCTATTAAAGAAAAGGGCATAGTCCCTGCATGCAGTTGACTGGAAACGTGACCAGATTCCGTAACTTTCCTGGATGCATTTGACAGGAAATATGAGCAGATTCCGTCAAAGAGTCGCCGATTAGTTTTCTGCTTCGGCGAAATCAAGGAGGAAGTAAATTGCGAAGAGGAGGGGAAGACCTGAGGGGCGTGATTACTATACCGTCTTCTTCTCCCGAATAGAACGTACGTCATTATTATGGCAGTAACCAGAGTGTAAGTTGGTTCAAAGACAGCCTTAATGACCGTGCGTTCTATTCGGGGGGACCCCACGTACAGCCATAATGGCCGTGCGTTCTATTCGGGGGAAGACCGTTAAGCGTCTCTTGCCCTTCGATCTTGCAGATAAACTGCTAGAAAAGCTTAATCCTTGCCCTTGAAGACCATGCGCTCTATTCGGGGGAAAGAAAGGCCAACGGAATCGTCCCCTTCCTGGCTCTTGTGTGTATGGAGGAAGAAACAGATCAGGGGAAAAATGAACCTTCCTGGCTCGGCTCTCGTGTGAATGGAAAAATGAACCTCATAGGGTTGTCAGTACTCACTGGCAGAATAGACTGCTGGAGAATGGCACAAGAGGCCAGTCAGTATTTGGGTTCCAGAGAAAAATGGGTTGAGGGTTCCAGAGAAAATAGGTGGGTGGAGTCCTTCGGGACATCCGTTAAAATGGGAACGATACAGAGAAGATTAGCATGGCCCCTGCGCTTTCAAGGATGACAAAAAAAAAAAAAAAGGTGGGTGGAGGAACATGCGTTGCCTATGGTAAGTGGCCACTACTGTAGACAGGACAGGACGGGTTCAGGTGTGGACTGTGGAAGCACCGCATACAATTTTTTTTTTTTTTTTTTTTTTTTTTTGCAATCCAATTCTAACAGGGGGGGGTGTTGTTGGTTTTCACCACAACAGCCCCTCTTCCACCCAGATGAGTAGGTCCAAAATCAAAGCAACTTTAACTCTATTGCAGACAATGAAGCACACTTGAGATGAGCCAGTCCAGCAATGAAACAGTTTTACCTCCATAGCAAGCAACAAGGAGCAACCTCCCTTTCTTTCTTTTTTTTTCTTTCCCCCGCCCCTCCTCCCCTCTTTAAACAGGTCCTTATGGCCCTGGCTCCATGTCCATTCTGGGGAGCGTCAGTCCGGTTCCTATTCCCCCGGCAAGTCAAAATTGAATACATTGCAATACACGCTCACCCTTCCTTCCGTCTGGCTGAAGGAACCCTGACCAGCATTGATTACTCCTGCTTGGGAGGACTGACTGTCAGCTTGCCCTACCCTAGTTTTCCTTTCAGCAACCCTGTTGGTTCTGTCGAATAGGTGTTGAAGCACAAGAAACTGGGGGAGATGTCTGTCCGTCTGAGACGAAAGCCTCAATTTGTCCTTCTCGGGACTGCATTCCTTGTCGTTGTTGGAGAGGGCCCCTTCTTCCAATCTGAACCCTCGATTGTATCCTGCTCGTCACCCTGCTTGTTCTTGTGCTCATTGTACTATTCCTCCTTGGTAGATTACGTGGTGTTCCGTTGCTTTGCGGCTACGCCTGATGCCACTTTTTTTCCCATATCAGCCTGTTGTCCGCTATGGTGGCGATCTTGCCCTTTAACAACCAGTTCCTCAGGAATGTTCGTCTTTTGAATGCGTGCTTTTCTGGTCTGTGCATCATGGATGAGGATATTTTCCGCCACCTGCCCCGAATTTCGGTCTCCACCATGCTTATCAGAAGAGTCCACATTTCCTCCCTTGATACCTCTGCTCCTTCAATTGTCCCTGTGCATCTGCGTTTCCATATGACCCAGAGAGCCAGTTTTCTGAATAGATTGAACCAGACTTCCTTGCTTCCTTTGAACTTCCCGGGAGTCTTAGAGAGGAGTAGGATAGTTAGAGGGGAGGTGTTTGGGGGTGGGGCTAAAAAGAGGATGGAACATAGGTACCGAACTTTGTTCTAGATCTCGCTTCAGGACATGAGGCAGTGGGGGATATCTTCTGGTGTGTTGTTGTTGCACAAAATGCAGAGTTCTGAGCTGTCTGGGTCTGAGTGTTTCCTTCTTTTGTGGAGCCATTGACTGACCGGGAGGGCTGCGTGTGCTAGGAGCCATTGCACGCTGCGGCATTATCTCCCTTTCTTAAGTATGGTTACGTCGGTTCTCTTTGTGTGTGTGTGTGTGTGTGTGTGTGTGTGTGTGTGTTAAATTTCCACCACAACAGCCCATATTCCACCCAGATGAGTAGATTCGAGTTAAGACGGCCCAATAATTAAACAATTTCACCTCTTTAGCGAGCAACATGAATGAATCATAATAGAACCATTTAGAACTGTGTTTAGCTGGGGTTTCTTTGGGGCGACAGCTCCTCGTTTACTATGCCTCGCACGTACAAGGCTGCCCACATCCCCGTGTGCCTTAACGGCCCACTTGCACGTTATAACAGGAGGCAGAGTAAAGGGGAAGGTATGCTCCTATGCATTTCACTTCTGATCTTCACACTCCTGTTCATTTCACTTCAGATCTTCAGCTTATACTTTGTCTGTTCTCTTAACGATGCTCATTTGTATTTATTTGCTAGTAGCACATAAGAGGAGGGTGGAGGGAAAGGGATAGGAGGGGTAGGGGGACGTGGAGTGAAAAGGGCAGGAGAGAAATATGTGAAGGGCAGGATAGAGTATGGCGTGCAAAAGAGAGAGATATATGATGGACTTGGCAGAATTCTAAAACTCACCGCTGGAACAGACTACTCTAGAATGGCATCTGAGGTCAGTTAGTGTTTGGGTTGCATAAGATTTTGAGTTGAGGAGCAGCAGCTATTGCCTATGGCAAGTGGCCACACCTACATACGTGACAGGACTGGTTCGGGTGTGGACTGCGGAAGCACCGCGTCCAATTTTTGCAGTTGCAGTTGCTGCATTGAAGGGCGCGGTGCAGACAGATGTCACAGGCCATGGGGCTCCTACATGCTAGGAACATGGAGGCACGTCGATGAACAGCAATTATAGAGGCATTGCCGTTCCAGCCCGTCTACAAATTGGTCAGGGTGCCGTACATGAGTGCAGTACTGACTGTTGTCGTACGTATGAAAGCAAAAAACTTGCATGTACTATCCCTTCATAATCCTCACGGCACAAGGCATCTCTATGAGCAGACGACGACGGGGATGATTGGTCCAAAGCAAGGGTATTTAGCTGCTCTGTGTGTGTGTGTGTGTGTGTGTGTGTGTGTGTGTGTGTGTGTGTGTGTGTGTGTGTGTGTGTGTGTGTGTGTGNAGAGAGAGAGAGAGAGAGAGAGAGAGAGAGAGAGAGAGAGAGAGAGAGAGAGAGAGAGAGAGAAGGGGGGAGGGGGAAGGGGGGAGTGTTCCTGGTGGGTTGCTCTGGTGCCCTCATGTGTTTTATGTGGATTTGCTGGATTTGCTTGTGCATCTTCACTCTCAGTTTCTGGGGTCTGCAATTCATAAACCCAGCATGTTTTTTTTTGTTTTTTTTTTTTCCTTGCAATTTATACGATCAAGTTTTGGTTTATGATTGCGCCTTGTCCCCTTTTCTTGTCGTTTTGGAACTTTCCTGGGATTCTTTGCAGGTGCTTGCCAATGCATTGGCCTCGGCTGAGCCAGGATGGAACATTGGCTTCGTCACGCACAAGGCTCATGAGGTTTGTGTATATCCTGACTCAGTTAAGAAAACAGTCGGAAATCATCTGTTTTAACTCCAACATGAGAAGGAAGTATGAAAACGAGAAGCGACATGTCAATGTACATGGTATACCCTGAAAACGAGAAGCGACATGTCAATGTCCATGGTATACCCTGAAAACTAGATTGTCAGCTACTGGCCCACACACTACAGACTGCAGCCTTTTCTACTTTCCCAGAAATATATCTGCCCGGGCTCAAATTCCAAGGCCATCACCCATTAAGTTGTGGGCCATCCCAGTGATCGAACCCAGGATGGCCCCAACAGCCCTTCTCTCAGCTTGAACTCCCCTGAGAACACAAACAGATTCTTCTCTGCAGCCAATCTGCAAGTATACACTCGAAGACTGCCAAACATATAAGAAGAAAAACAACTGTGCACTCTACGCAGCCTTGCAGCTGAATAGTGATGTGTGCAACTATTAGACCATCGCCTTCATGACCTTCACATAATTTGTCTAAAGCAATGGTATCAATATGTCTTGCAAGTCCTCACAACGTTGCGATGTTTCTCTTACTCCTTGAGCAGTTTCATAATGTTCTTCTTCTACGATCCATGGCTGAAGCGTAACAAAAAGAAAACATGATAGCAAAATAACTGCTGCTGAGGACAGCTTTGAGTTGTTGTACGTGGCATGTGTGACACAGATTGTTTGAGTTGATTGGCTGCTGTGAGCGGTTTGAATTGTTTGGAGGAGGAGGAGGAGGAGGAGGAGGAGGAGGAGGAGGGAGGAGGAGGAGGAAGAAGAAAGAAAGAAGAAAGGAGAAGAAAGAGTTTTACGTTTGGGCAAATACATCTTGAAGGCTTGAGCCAGTTCTTATGAACTACGCAGCATCATGATTGTTGTTGTTGTCACGGTCGTTGTTGTTGTGTATGCAGGATTTAGTTGGGAGGTGTTCTTCTATGCATGTCTCCTTGTTACTGATGATTCTGTGCGCACATTTTCTTCTGGGTGTGCTGTGCGTGGATTCACTTGATTGGTTCATTTGATCATTTGATCGAGTTTTCCACTGTGTCTTTCCTCCACCCCTACCCATAGGATTCACCTTGGCCTTTCAACATATCTGATCTCTTATTCAGCCAGGTGACACACGCATGCACGCTTTCTCTCTTTCTCCATGTCTGTTTTGTGGTATCCCTGCTCCTCCCCAGCCCCCCCCTCTCTCTCTCACAGACACACATGCACACGTTTCTCGCTTTGACCGGGCCACATGTGCTGTGGCTCAGTGGTTAGGGCACCGGTTGTCAATGCACAGTGTGGTCTGAGGGTGTGGGTTCAAAACTCCACACCTTCACGCAGAGACTTTGGAGGGCGTTTACATAATGCACGGTCACTTGCATAGCCCCTTGGACTGACACAGGTAAGCTAGTACAGACACTGCCTGCGCACCACCCAAGGGTTGTCCATGGTGTTGTATGTCGAGTCTGGATGGGGTTGCTTGTCGTTGTTGGTCATTGTTGTTCTGTTGATCTCCCCAGTCTGGCATATCACACATAGGTGCTGTTTGCGATTGTTGCTCATATGGTAGAGTCAAGATCACGAGCTTGAGTCTGGCTTGGGAGTTTGGGGGGTTCTTGCCCAGCTTCGCCTGTCATCTCGAACGAAGACAGTGTTCCCTCTACATAGTAGTGCACATATCTGGCCTTCGGGACATACATCTTGCTATACAGTTACACAGAGCATACATAGCCTTCGGGCATACACGAAAACATGGCTTGTGAACATACACATAGCCTATGGGCTCATACGTATATATAGCTTCCTGGTACACATATACATGCAACTATAATACCGGGCTGGGGGGGGTCTGTCATGTACATGACGGGTTCTGCTCATGCATGGCTTAGACTCTAGGGTAGGGTAGGGATACAAGTCACTCCGGCTAGTCTGAGTTCCGCCTAGCCTTGGGTAAGTTAGGGGAGGATGGTAGGATGCGTCCGTGGGCGCCAGCTTGCCTTGCCTAGGTACTCCTGCTGGGTAGACTCTCCGATATTGGGCCTGTAGAAAAAAGATTGCATGAGCCTGGCGTGCGAAGTTCCCGTACGGCAAGGTTCGTCCGCTTCCTCTTACACTAGGGCTGGGCTGCCCAGCCTTGGTGCTTGTCACTGCTGTCTGGTCCAAGTTGCCCTCGATATAGGTTGGGTGATGGTCCTGAGTGCTGGTCACACTGAGGTAAGATAGTAGGGATAGGGGGTGTGCTGGGAGAATTAACATGGGGAAGGGTAGGGAAGGACAACCATCGGCTGCTGCTGCCAGCGATCACCGTGGGTCTGGTCCTTAAACTCTATAACACCCTGGCCTTAAAAAAAAAAAAAAAAAAAAGAAGAGGAATTGATGAGTCGGTGAAAGTGGTTCGATGACAGTCATGCTTTTCTTGTGCAGTTGTGTACCGCGAACATGAAAAAATGCATACACACACACACTCACATTTAATGTTATTTATCCTCACTTTGACTGGGCTAGAATTGCTGAAGTGTTTTGCAACACATGGATCCTCTTTTTCTCTGTGCGTGTGCGTTTTTGTTGTCTGGTTTGTGCTACCTTTGCTTGCTATTCAGGGTTTTCTGAAGGCCAGGCTAGAGAGTGATCCTCACCCAGTGAGATTTTTCTCAGTATCAACGCCGCCTGTCCTCCTGAGGGCAGGTGCCTGTCAGCAGCCGCTCGCTGGTTGCTCATTTGAATCTCGTGTGACTTCTCCCAGTGATGACACCTTTCAGAAAGCATGGAAGAGCTCTGTGGATGTTAACGACAGCAGAATGCAAGCTGAGACCAGGATAAAGCGGAAGAGACAGATAGTGGACAGAAATGCAGACACACACACTCTTGCAGAGGGTTCAACCCAACCTAGAGGAGGAATGGCAGGAGAGAAAAAACAGAACGAAGGTGTGATTTTCTGAGTACATACAACCTACACAAGTCTTTTGTTCTACCCATTGGCTGTTCTCTGTCTCCACTCTCCCTCTCTCCCTCTCTCCCTCTCTCCCTCTCTCCCTCTCTCCCTCTCTC
>BFEA01000377.1:487864-513021 GCA_003427395.1 Chara braunii
GAAGAACAAGAAACCGGGCGACTGGGGCCTACTCGTCTCCCAGACCCCACCTTCGAGAGCCTACCGTTTCGTCACCCGCCCAGACTGGTCAAGCTTCCAATCTAAATTCAGTTCCTACCCCATCTCGAATTTCAGTCTGCAGGAACTGGAAATCCAGAATAAAGACCCCCAGTCCAAGCTCCTGGAGACCTTCCTGCTCAGGAAGGTGAGGGTATCACAAATTGAACCTTGGATAATCTTCCAGCGAGAACTTAGTATAGAAGACCTGGAATTCGACCCTAAGGAATGGATATGGAAGCAGGGGAGAACAAGGAATTAATCTGAATACAACGTAAAATTTGGCTACAACCTCGGTCTGCAGACGTGAGATCCAAAAAAACCTGGGCTAATAGAGAAGTGGAGAAATATCTTGGGTCTAGACCCAGCAGCCTCCTTCACGATCCCATGGGCTACATACCTCCTTATCAGACCCATAAAAATCCGCAGCATGCGATGGGTCCTAGCCCACACAGCTCTCCCCGTCAATCAGTGGCTCCACAAGAGGAGGAAACACTCAGACCCTAATAGCTCGGAACTGTGTCTTCTGTATAACAACAGCACACCGGAAGATATCCCACACTGCCTTGTCTACTGCCCTGAAGTGGCCTGGATCTGGAACAAGGTCCGGGACCTATGGTCTATCCTCTTCTCCTCACCACCCCGCAAAACTACCCCTCTGACTATCCTACGCCACTGCAACACCCCACGGAGTCTCAAAGGCAGCAAGAGGGTCTGGTTCAGTCTACTCAGGAAGCTGGCACTCTGGGTCATATGGAAACGCAGATGCACACAGACAAATCGAGGGAACAGAGGTGGCAAGAGAGGAAATGTGGACCATACTGCTAATCCGATGCATCATCAATAAAGTACAGGGCAGAGAAGCACACAATCAAAATACGGGCATTCCCGGGAGACTGGTTATTAGGGGGCAAGATTGCTAGTATAACAGACAACATGCTGAGGTGGAAGAAATGGCACCAGACAGAACCGCAAGGCAGCGAGCCACCAAGAAGGTCATGAACGGGTATGCTCGGAGTGCAGAATTGAACAAGTTCAGAGAGGAAGCTGAGCTTCCCACATTTTCTTGTTACGTCAAGCTCTATCTGGCTATTTGGGAAGGGCTAGCTGACAGTCAATCCTCCTAATTGGGAGCAATCAATGCTGGTCAGGGATCCTTCGGCCATACGGAAGGAGGTGTGAGTGTGAACACTATGTATTGAATTCTTGAGTTGCCGGGGGAATAGGAACCGGACTGACGCTCCCCAGAATGGACAAGGAGCCAGGACCATAAGGACCTGTTTTTTCTTTATTTAAACCACTAGTACCTCCGAGCCTGTTTTTGCCGACCCTGAATTTCACTGCGCTCCGAGTTTGCCGAGCCTGGGTACCACTCCGTTTTCTTTCTGGTACTCTCACGGAAAGAACAACAACAAAAAAAAAAGAAGAAGAAAAGTTGCGGCCGTGAACTCAGAAAAAAAGAAAAAAACAAAACAAAACAAAGCTTTGGCCGTGATTGCAGTTGTATACATTCTTGGAAATGGTAGTGTGAGTGTGCCCTCAGTGAGGGCATCTCTGCCCCGTGGCCAGGTTGTCAGATTCGAAAAAGAGAATAGAAGGGGAAAAAAACGGGCACATGGATCCGACCGTGAAAATGGCTGGATACATTCCCCTTAGTACCAGTGTGATGAGTGTTATAATCCTCAGACAAAACACAGCTTGAGCAGATCACGGATGGCTTGAGGAATTCACGGATTCCCCCCTGCCTCATTGGCAGGGGACTTATAAGAAACACACGAGCAAGAAAAAAAAGAAAACAGTAACATCCAGAATGTGACCACCTTACCGGTGAGGTGCATTCTGTGGAGGAAGACTCTGAGCACGGCCTCCAAGACTACCCTGCCCGACATCATTGCAGTAGAGATAGTATTTCCTTTTTTTCCTTGTTCTTTCACTCGCGGGCAATATAAAAATCTGACTTATGGAACAGTGCCGACCCTGTGTCCCGCCCCCGATAACTTCGGGAACTGGCAAAACATCGTAATTTCCCAACACTGGCGGAGGTACTAAAAAAAAACAGAATGGAAGAAGAAGAAGAAGAAGATGAACACAAGCAAGAATCAATGTCACTCCTCCCTCATCTCGGCACCAACTCCCTCTTTCAGCATCTTCCCCCAACATCTTACTACTAATAATAATTAACAACAACAATGAATGATGAACCAGAATCGATGTCCAGATCCTTCCCTTACTGCCAGCCACTCAAGAAGTCCACCATAGCCATACTGCACCTTCTCCCAGTACTTGGCTAAGCCGGTGGCTCTGGTGGACCTTCGGAGCTCAGCTCCGATGTTCAAAGGACAATGCAAGGCTGCTATGTCTCTCCCACTATCGCCGCCATGCCACTTTCCACCCCCTGGAGTCGTCTTTCCAAATATCACCCCACTTGGGGCCTTTCTGGTGTAGCGCAAACCGAAGATAAAGATGCAGACCACCATAGGCAAGGTCCCTTCTTCACTCTCCTTGTTCCTCCTCCTCCTTCTTCCTTCGTCCTCCTTCTTCCTTCTTCTTCTTCTTCCTTCTTCTTCTTCCTTCCTTCCTTCTTCTTCCTTCTTCTTCTTCCTTCCTTCTTCTTCCTTCTTCCTTCTTCCTCCTCCCTAGGCCTCCGCCATATCTAGGCCTTCTCCCGCCTCTGAGTTGGTCACCTCCACCATAACCGAGGTGGGAGCCAAGCTCCACCCAGTGCTGCTTCAGCCGGGTGGTTGCTTCAGCAGTGTGCCTCCAAGCTCCACGCCAACAAATGAGGCTGAGGCCTTCGCCTCCTCTCTTGATATTCCAGACTACTGCCTCTTCGTGCGATACTACCGGTTGCCTTTGCTTTTGGCGGGAACATCATTGCAGTCTGATATCCCCCTTTCTGCAGGCTCTAGACTCGGAATTACTGTGCATGGGTCCTGGGGACCCTTTCACGCAAGTGTGTACATGTCATGCATCATCCTCACACACCACGATCAATAGTCTCAAGTCATAGACAAAGGTAGATGAGAAGAGGACCGAGTTTCACAGCTTATATTATCAGAAATATGAATACAAAGTGTTTCAAAGTTCCCCTGAGTCCAGCGCTCATCAGCGCAACACCAATCTCTTGTCAACTCATCAATATGACTTCCACTGAATCAGCGCTACTCCTGCAGATAGTCTCCAAGTCATCAATGTGGACACTACTCATCAGCGCCACCTTTGCAGGTCACATCCAACTCAATTAAGTATCTTCCATAGCCGAACCTTGAATGAACACTCCCCGCCTCAGTCCCTTCCTCCTACGATGCATACACACTCTTCACTCATGAGGATCTACTCTGAATACTACTCATAGCTACATGCTAACCCACTACTACTAATACTAACTCGCTGGGCAGCTATGGCTGCATCACTTCCAGCGTACAGGCTTCTTCCTCCCTCCTTCAGCGCATCTTCTACCTCCAGCGCTGCTCCTCCTGACTCAGCGCACAAGTGCACCAGCACTTCCACGCATTGCAGCCAGTGGAGATCTGGCGAGGAATGAGGCAGGCAGCTTCCTTTATAGTGCTGGCCACTCCTCGCTGGGTCTGCATTGGCTCAATTCGGCCTGTCCTTTGTCCCAGACCCTGCATTGCATGTGTCCCAGTATAGTCCCAATGAAGTTCAACTGCTGCTGAGGCCTCTTGGCCAGGATTTGGACTTGAAAGTCTGGATCTGGACTGACCCCTTGACTTAGACCAAAACTGGGACTGTGCCTATTGACTTTACTTTCGGACAGGCACAACTCTAACGAACAGACACATTCACTGCTTGAACAGACACTTTCCTTTGCACGAACAGGTACACTGCCTGCACGTACAGACACATTCTTACCCGAACAGACATGACATACACAACTCCTGGTGAACAGGTAAGTCTTTTGACAATGCCCTTTGCCTTAGATTTAGATGTGCCTGTTGAGAACTTGACTTTTGACCTGCTTTCAAGTTTCTGAGCCCTGGCGAGATACCTTTTCACAATGCTTTACTTTTACAAGGTCTGTGCTGCGTTACTTTTACAAGGCCTGAGGCCTATTTCGGGTAAAGGCCCTTTTAACTGGACTGCTACCTACCGCTAAGCATACCGGACTCTTAAATACTTGCACGCCTACTCAAATATACTACCTCTTTGTCTTTTTGTACTACCCTACTTGCCACTTTCTGATTGTGGCTCCGTGTCCTCTTCTAGCCCAGTCTACCCGCTGCAAACCAACCACACATGGCGACAGGTTAGTACCTGTGGGCCATTTCAGCACACAGACTGTCCCCGGTGGGTTACACACACACGAACACCAGCACTCAGACAAGCTGCAAGCACATGGGATATCAGCAAGCCCTCAGCAGAACATGGATATCTCAGCAAATCAGTCCAGCACGCAGCAATAGTCAGAAAACTGCAGATTTCTCTGTCTGCAGACTCTGCAGGTCATTACACCCCTCTTTCTTGGAGAGTGGGGAGGGGATGACTTCATTTTCAGAGGTGGCACGATTTGCTTTGAGTTTCTGCTGCAAGCACTGGAATTCAATGGAAAGGAAAGCATCAGATCATACTGAAGTCAGTTGGATCTGGACTAGGTAGATATAGATCATACAAGGAATGATTTCCAATGGGGTGGTTTAGTGTTCGATGATCTTCGATCCAGAAAATTTCCTGTCAATTCTCTACTCAGTAGTCAAACATGCTCTGTGACTTGGAAACAGGGTGGCCTGAAGACTCCCAGGGCGTCGAAGATGGCGCTGAGGAAGGTGAATTGGAAAGACGGATGCGGCTGGAAAAAGAGTTGGAGCACAAACACAGGAGAGAGTGCCTGGAAGCAGCCCAGTCAGCAGTGGCTCTTTTCGGTGAAGACAATTCTCTCCTGTTCGTTATCAACATGTTTGCGCTGGTAGGTAGTATGTGTGAAATTGTGAATCCACTATGCCATTCTTAGCTTTGGGTTGATCTTTTCTTGTTTGTTTGTTTGTTTGTTTGTTTTTTGAAGGGGCATAACCCCTAAAATTATTGTATTCGTCCAGGTTTGAACTGATGACCTGTTTCTTAAAACTCACATGTGAGTACCATTCAGCCATAAGGCATCTGGCAGCTCCTGACTTGGTTTAAGTCTCTAAGCGTCTTTCACAATAGTTTCCCTCCTTCCTGCCCCTGCTCCCAGTCCCCTCTTCGGCTTTTCACAAGTAGTTTTTCTTCTTCCTGCTCTTGTCATTGTTCATTTGACTCCAAACGCTCTGTGAGATTTTGGCTTTCTATGGTTTCTGCTCGGACTCTACTTGCTTTGTATGGTTTCTTCTCGGACTCTATTCACATTCTCTGCGAGTGAAATTTAATTGGTAGAGTTTGGTACGGAATTGATTGAGACGTTTCTGTCACCTGAGACTCCAGTAACTTAGGTGACCATCTAATGGACTCTCGGTGGAACCGACCACATAATGTTTGGTACTCCTTTTTGATCCATCTGAATCAGATGAGATGAACTGCCGCACACCCATGTAACTCTTAGGAAACAGATCATAAGTTTGAATCGTCAGGCAGGATTTGAACCTGATACCTGTCCCAAGTGTAAAGCAAGTGCAAAATTTTCTATTTTGCTGTTTCTCAAGTTGCTGCCAGCCAGATATGTACCTAGAACGTACAAATAGAAATACTATTTGCTGCGCTTAGACACAAGGGACTCTGTACAATGTAAACTTCTGGATTTTCCAGAGCTCGGTAGAATCCTGTAGGCTGAGGCCATTTGATTCAATTGAAGTGGCAACAAGTTAGAAAAATACTAGTCTATTATGAGCTCATCAGGGACAAAGATACAGCCCATTTTGCGTTTTCTGTAGTGCTGGACGCAGCGAGAGAGTGGGGAGATGGTGAAGTGTGGCAGGTTGATGCATTGCATTTTCTGCAATGCTGCAATGCTGCAATGCTGGACAAAACGGTTCACAACGGTTACCCGTTGAAATTGGGCATGGGCCTGATATGCAGAGCTGTCCATACAGACTTACGGTGGCAGTGTGCATGATCTGATCCAGGAATTTGATCGATCTTTGCAGGCACCGGAATTGGAGATCAGGGAAGTCCTTAGTATGTGTGCTTTTATGAGGGTTCTTCCAAAGAAGATTGCGAGCCACCTGAGTTCCCCAAGCAAAGAGCTGAAGACGTATCATAGAGTGACGCGCAGCAGTCTGCTGAAGGGACAACGACAACAAGTAGGCTGATGAGGGAGTGCACTAGAGGAGAACCTAGGGATAGTAGAGCAAGATGTACAGTGCCGTTATTGAAAGACCGACATACTTTAATGACAACCATAGTAGGGGAGTTACAAATGATGAGAGGGAGGAGAATCCTGAGATGGGGAAACAAGTGAGAGAAGTGTATGGTTTGCAGGGAGATCAAAGCGAAATTATCCCTACGGTTCTGCAGAAGTTAAAAAAGTGGTAGCAGGCAAACAGTTGTAGCAGCAGTAAGGGACAATGAGACAGTAAAGCAGGCAAGAACGTGTCCCAACAGGAGGAACGAAACCATGGGTACCTTGTGGGATGGGATTGAAGTGGCAATGGAGAGGATGGAGAATGCTTTGTGTGTGATATGCATCCGTAGGGGAGACTTGGGCCAAAATTGCAAAGCAAGGAGACCGGTGAAAGAGTAGGGCCAGATGCTGCAGTCCCATCTACGGAGGTCAGGGAGAAGGATTCTGCAAATCGCAGGGCTCCTAGTTCACCAACTCCCCAACCTTAGTTGGTCAAGGCTGCAAGTGCCTGCCAAGAGGAGCAGCAAGGAGAGGCAGATTGCACCAACAGTTACAACGAGGAAGAAGAGTAGAGCAGCGGTCTGCATAATGCTTTCGCTTGCACTGTACTAGTGTGTGAGACAGCACAACCCAACGAGGTGGAGACGGTGATGTGTTTGTGTGGTGCATTCAATGTGGTGTAGACAGGGAAACCCATCGAAGACCTCAGTGAGGAAGAGGAGGTGACCCTAATGAACACCGTTATCAATCCCAAAGTGGTAAAGACAATAGCTGACAATGGCTCCTCCCAAACTATATTTCCCAAAAGGCGAGAAAGAGATTTTACATCTGGGAAAGAAGGTGAAGGACCTCACTATGCCTGAGGAGGTCAGAATTGTAGATGGGAATGTGATTCAAGTTAGGTAGTGTGTCAGAGACATTCCTGTCACTTTTGATGTTGATGGGAAGATACGTCATACAATGCTTTTCTTCATCCTGGGAAGTTCACCGTTCCAGATGGTGATGGCCGAGAATAGCGAGAGCAGTGATTACTTGCGCCACATAGATGGTGCAAATAACCATGAGTGGGGGCTTGAGGAAGAGGACAGTAGCGTTAGTCAGGGGAGGACCTACGCTGCTGTTGCGGCTGGAGGGAGGCCGCAAGGAGGAGGTAGGGAGTAAGTGCATGGCGTCACCAGTGCTCCTCAATTATCTGTGTCGGCGCAAGGGACTTTGCAGCAAGAACAACTCTAAGAGATTGCAGCAACTTATACAGGATTGTGCAAAGATCTACAAGAAGAGCCAACAGGCATTATGAAGGGGGAGGTCAAACATTCTATTCAGTTTGTACAAGGTGTTGTACCTCCAAAGGGGTGTGTCTACCAAATGTCACCTGCGGATCTCCAAAGGGTGGATCAGATCCCGTGCTTCGCCAAACAGTGCGCCAGTATTATCGGTGCCAAAGAAGGATGTTGGAGTTGGGATCTGCGTTGACTACTACGCCTTGAATAATACCACCATCAAGAATGTGGAACCGTTGCCACACATCGGTCACATGCTGGACAGAGTGCATGGCTGGAGAGTTTTCTTGTGCCGATCATTAGATCGAGGTGGAACCAGCAGACGAGTTGAAGACAACATTCAAGACCCGATGTGGAAGCTCTGAGTACATTCAAGACCCGATGTGGAAGCTCTGAGTACACCATCATGCCATTCAGACTAATGCACCTCGCCATGTTTCAGTGTTCTACCTTGATGACATCTTTAAGTTTAGTTGCGAGATTGAGGAGTACGTAGAGGTACTGAAGGCAGTGCTTGAGGCGTTGAGAGAGGGGAAGTTCAAGGCCGATGTGAAGAAAGTGAATGTGGGAAGGAAGGCATACCGGACCTTGGGCATGCGATTGATGGGTTTGGAGTTCGACCAGAAGGCAAAGGAGTGGAGGTTGTCACAAAGTGGCCAAGGGCACAAAACGTGAGAGATGTGTGGTCATTCTTGGGCATGGTCAATAAGTTCATTGAATGCCGAGCCACGGTTACCACACCGTTGACCCGAGTGATTGAGAAGGATGCCCCATTCGAGTGCACAGAGGAGTGTGGGAGGTACTTCTGAACTTTCAAGGACCGTCTCACAATATATCCCATCGAGAAGGTTCCAGATCTTGCAGTCCCATTAACATTAACCAGTGATGCAGTGATGCAGTGATGCTAGTCAGTTTGGTATTGGACCGGTGCTGCAGTAGGGCAATGGGCATGGTTTGTGAGTCTTTGTGACCCATGGAGTACTTGTCGAAGAAGATGCCTTCAAAAAGAGTTGCAGGCAGCATCTATGAGAAAAAACTTTATGCTCTGTATTATATCCTGAGGACATGAAGGCATTTATTGGTACGGCGGACCTTCAAAGTTACTCACCAGACTCTTCAATGGCTAAAGGCACAGCCCAAGTTATCAGATAAGCTAGCGAGATGGTGTGCCTTTATTGACATTTTCAGCTTCAAGTTGCAACAGAAGAAGGGGAGTGCTATCACTGTATGATTCTGGTCAGCTCACAATGCAAAACTCAAAGATGAGACAACACCACCGATTGCAATTCAACTAGAAGAAGAATGAGACAAGGGAGGAGGAGCAGGCAGAGGAGGAAGAGGAGGAGGAGGAGGAGGGGGAGGGGGAGGAGAAGAAGAAGAAGAAAAAGAAGAAGAGAAGTTGGAACCAGTGTCGTCCTCCTCCTTTCATCTCCACCATCATCTCTCCCCAAAATCACCTCCAACATCTCAATAATAATAATAATAAAAAAAACAGTGAGTGAATGAGCCAGAATCAATGTTCGATTGCTCCCCCTTACTGTCAGCCTAGGAAAGAGCTCTCCTGTAGCTCCTGTCACCCTCCTTCGACCTTGGTATGGCTACTGGCTATTGTGGAACATCCAAGGTAACCCGGATGTTCAAAGGACAACGCAAATATTCTCATGCCCTTTCGGTCACCTGCCACCAATGAATTCCATGTCCAATCAGCACCCCTTTGAGGACCTACTTGATGCAGTGCCAACCATGAGCATGAAGATGCAAGTCTACCATAGCCGAAGGTGGGTCTTCTTGTCACTTGCCACCTCCCTCCGCCTTCCTCAACCTTTACAGCTCCATAGCACGATTAGAGGTCCTCCATAGCCTAGTAGCTACCTCTACCTCTTCCTAGTGTTCCATAGCCATGGAGGGATTCTCCTTCACCCTTCAGGTCCATCTTCTACCTCCAAGAGCTCCACCAACGTGGCACGGTTCAGCAAAGGAAGTGACAGACTTATCCTGGGGACATTGGAGCTCAGAATTGAAGTTCCTAGCAAATGGTCAGCAACAGGGATTCCTGCTTTACTAGTGAGATGTGGGGCAGCTTGATGGAGTTTGTTGGTACAGAACTCAAGCTGAGTTTTGCTGATCACCCCCGAACAGAGAGGCAAACTGTGCGTAAGAACTGCACCGTTCAGCATGTGCTGCCACCTGAACAGACGCGATCAGATTGATTCAGACCAGAAACTGACTGAGGTGGAGAGTGTCTGCAATGCCACCTGAACAGACGCGATCAGATTGATTCAGACCAGAAACTGACTGAGGTGGAGAGTGTCTGCAACTCCTCAGTACACCCGACCACCTAATTAGTAATTTCACTTCATCTTGGATGGAAGCCGCGTATACCGGTTAACGTCTTGGTTCCAGATAGGCAGCCGAAGTATCCTCCTGGAAAAAGAGAGTTCACCAAGCAGTTCGCTGATGAACTGCGACAGACAATCAGGGATATGCAGAAGTTGCAAGAATCTATGCCTGCTGAAGCCAATCAACACCACAGACCTTCTGTATTCCAAGAGAGAGAACTTGTCCGGGTCACCAGAAAACTTCTGTCGAAGAGGTGTGGGCCTTCTTACCTGATTGATTTGCCACTCCACCTGAGAACTCACCCTGTTTTCCATGGTTCCAAATTGATGCTGTACTTGCCTTCCAAGCTCAATGGTGGACGAAGTATGCATCCATCCACCATGGATGGAAGGTCAGATGCGGAGAAGAACATCATTTCAACTGAAGCCTTCCTTCTCCGTGTCACCACGAAGCTCGGACTATATCATCATCCCAAGCATGGATGTCTGGCATGTAGTCATTGAGGGGTGCAGCGCGTGTATAAACATAGGAATTCACTGATTGTTGATCATCGTTATGTATGGAGACCCAGAGGGAGGCCAAGCAATATTTGCATATATATATATATATTTGTTGCAGATTATGAGAGCAGCCTACAACAGCAAAGGAGAAGGAGACAATTACTACAGCTACAGTTACTCTATATATTGTATACTAGTCCCTCGTTTGCTGTCCTCTTCTCCCTCTCTACCTATGGTTTACCGGGCAGCTCTGTTTGACGATATATATAGAGCCAAGGTCCAATACTATCTGGAAGAGGAAGATGGCACCCCGAATTGTTGCGGATCATGAGAGCAGCCTCCAACAGCAAAGGAGAAGGAGACAATGACTACAGCTACAGTTACTCTTTACATTGTATACTAGACTAGATGTCTGTATATATTGTACTGTACAGGGAGTCCAATTTGTATATACTCAAGAGACGTCAAACTGATTTGGAGGGAGTGTTGGGCTCATGCGGGATTTAAAGTTTAAAACCAAGACCTGGCCCAAGTGTGAAGCAATTGCAAGTTGTTTTTATTTTGTTGTTTCTCAAGTTGCTGCCAGCCAGATTCTAACCTAGAACCTACAAGTACGACTGGATGCCTATTGACACGTAGGACTCTGTAGGACCTAGACATCTAGAACTTGCTAGAGCCTGGTAGGATCTCGTAGGCTCAGGCCATTCGACTTGATAAACGCAGCCAGTTAGAAGCAGACTTCAGTAGTTTCCAGTTCATGAATTTTGCGGAGTGACGAGAAGGACCAGCACTATTTTTTTGGCAGCTGAAGGAGCGAACCTGGGCGCAGCCATAGCCAGTGTGTTCTGGCTCTATACTGGTGCCAAGTTAACATAACCTTTTCTCGTGTTTATCCATTATGTTGCTGTGATTCTTTGGTACGAACTTGGTGTATTGCTTCATACCAGTTGTAATTTTCACGATTTGTCTTCAATTCAGTTTGTCTACGGGATGTTCATGGGAAGAAATTGAAGCTTCGTAAATTCCTAACAGGTATCCCCTTTTCTAAATAAATACGTTGAAATGAAGCCGCAGTCTTTGTTGGGCAGTCCGAAGTTGAGAGTGAGATTTATCTGCATGATGCCCACTTATGAGTTCAGCTGGCACACAGTTCAGGAGTTCAAACTATGTTCAAAATATGGTGAATGTTGGCAAAGCTCAGAGAACTGCAGTCGCTGGACGTGGAGGTATGACTCTTCAACCTGTATTACAGTACCATTGCTATGTGCACCGCATCTGATCAAGCCTCTTCGAAGAACCTGTAGCTATGCACATCAGGCCCTGGATACCTTTGGGCCATGGTTACCTTTTGTATATTGTGGTTGAAAGGATTTCACGCTGTCAGACCCACAGTCGTGGTCCCAGAGTCCCAATTGGTCCCGGTCCCAGGCTGTCCTGGTAGGCCGAGTCCTAGGGTCCGCAGGTTGAAGCGTTGTAGTCGGTAGGAGTCGGATACCGAAATGTCGCAAGTAGGTAAAAGTCCGCAGGCGACCGGTACCAGTCCAATTTTGCAGCAGCATCCCAAGAAAGTCTGGGGACTTCTGGAACACCAATTTTGGCAAGCAGAGGCTGCGGGCGACTGGTGCATACAGTCAACTGTAGCTATTAATAGCTGCTACAGTGCCAAGGCCAACACAATGTTCATTTGCAAAGTTGCGGAAGCGGTGCTGGTTGCTAGTGCGATCACGTGACCTGGACTGTGGAAGGCGCTGGGGGAGAAGCAAGCGCCCTGGTGGTGGAAGTCAGCCATAGATAGGGTTAGAGGAAGAGGAAGACGGCGGCCATAGCCGCAGAAGTTCTGAGTGACATACCTCTGTGCATTCAGGGTAGATCTTAGGCGAGACACGGGGGGTCGAGCAATACACGACTAGAGAGAGAGAGAAGAGACAGACAACGAGAAGAGGGAGAGGGAGTCAGACACTGAGGGAGGGGGAGTCGAGTACCTACCTGTGTCGGAGTGCAGCATTGGATTGCGGTCACTGCCGCTGGATACTGGAACTCTCCAATTGTATTATACCATATTTTTGAGTGGAAATTCTTCAGGCGCTGATTTGTGTGTTATCTCTCGGGTGTGGTGTGAACTTTCATGTGAATGTTGTCGTCATGCATGTTTGAGTTGGGTTGTCATTGAGTGGTTGATTATCTCTGGCCCAGAGGTATCTTCAGAGGACCCACTGTAATGCACATGGAGGCCATGGTGACCTTGCCCGTGGTTATCTTCTGTATACTCTGGTTAACCTCATCTAAAGACTCACTGGTAATATGCATATAGCCCGTGGTTATCTTCAGGGCAAAGTTACCTTTTAGCGTTACCTTTGGACCAAAGGTTACGTCTCCTGGGGACCTCCCGGTATATGCATACAGGGTGGGCCGTTTTTCAGTCTGTGGTTGATTTCGGTGCAATGCTGCACAGTTGGGCAAAAGTGTACCCGGGCCAGATTTGCGGGGTTGGCCTGCAGGTGCTGGTGGTTTAAACACTCCAGTGCTTGGGACCCTTCCTTTGTCCTCTGCAGCCTTTGACTGCGTTCATGTTTAACCGTGCACAAGCAGGCCCGTACATCAGAGGTTGACATTGGGTGGCCGTGACCCGACCCGACCGTACCCAGCCGTACTCGACAGTTGTGGACGGGTGCGGGTATGGCATGATTAGTATGCACCGGGGCAGTTGGGTTTGGAAATCTGAGGGGGGGATATGGCTGGGGCAGGGAACTGTAGGGTGGGTGGGGCTGGGTTTTGACACAGTGCCTGTACGGTTACGGCCGGGCAAAGGTTTGCCTTGGTTCCGGGTACGGCTGGGTAGAGGTTTCGCAATGGGTGACCCGAGGCCTGCAGGCATACCAGGCATATTTGGCAAGCCTAGGTAGTATTAGGGCCAGTCCTGACCCTTTTTCTTCACTAGGAAATAGTGGTACTAGTGGGGCGTGCCCCTAGTATAAATTTGTCTCTGGGCGTCTGTCATTCGTCTTAGGGCCGAGGTAGTACTAGTGTCAGACCATACTATTAATTTGGCCTGGCCCCAATCGTTTCATCCTAGGGAATACGACACTCACTAATAGGCTCTGGCCATAATTGCGGTCAGATCTATCGAAATCTGGCTGTAGTTGCGGCCAAATGTAGACAAGAAAGTATCAATGTGAGTATCCCCAGCCACTGGTCCACTGCCGGCGCCAAAATTTGAAGCGGAAATTTGTGGATGGAAGCTAAGGCATCCGACATTTAAGGCCTAAGCTTTAAATAAAGATAAAAGGGAAGACTAAGCCTGGTTGGAAAATTTTCGGCACAGGTACGGCTGGGCACGGGTGGATGGATACTAGGTTCGGGTGTGGCTGGATGCGCGTGAAGGGAAATTTGGCCTGGGTGTGGCTGGGTATGGGTAGACAATTCTTAAATCACCCTTGGTGGGCTGGGTACGGGTAGAAAAATTTTTAAATTAGCGTGGGTGGGCTGGGTCTGGGTAAAAATAATAGTGTTTACATGGGTCCGGCTAGATATGATACATCAAGGCTTGGGTTGGGTCGGATATGGGTAGGAAAAAAAAAGGTTTTGCGACCTCTGCCGGCGTACATCCCTGAAAGGCCGGTGTGTTAATGGGCGCACCTTGCCCGAGTATGATGCATGGTAAACTGCGCTTGGTCTGCACGTGGATGCTGGGATGTCCGGGTTCATGCTGCCCGTTGCGCATGCGCAACACAGCTGAAGACTTTATGCTCTATCCGTACTTGTGGCACACCCGTGCGGTTCACAGATGGGTGATGCACAACCACTGCGCGCACAGGTGTGGTACACGGGGCTGCGCGCCACAAGATCACGAAAAGCTGTGTTTGAGAACACAGCACACCCTCATCATGACTGTACCTGACCTGGAAGATAGCTTGTATACATTCAGAGAGAGAGAGAGAGGAAGAGGGTTGTAATGACCACTTCAGGGGTCGTGGAGCTTACTTAGCATTTTGTGCAGAGGCTCCTTGTCATTATCAGCGAAAACACAACAACCCATCATCATGATTGCCTTGGGTCTGAAAGATAGCTTTGTATGCATTGAGATAGCAACACATACACACACTGCTGTTGATCGCGGCCCCAATTTTTTCTTTTCTTGTCATCGACACTCGATTGTATTATTTTATGAGGGGAGGGGTGGGGCATGCTACCACACCTCGCCCTTCCTCTTTTTAACAACACGGCAGGCGTGCACATGGGCGCATGTGCGCTTTTGCATGCATTATGTGTGCCACAAGTATGGTTCTATGCAATTGAAAATTGGAGAAGCAAGCATGCAAATAGCAGCAAGGTCTTGCACAGTCTTACTGAAGGGGTTTGGATTTTGGAGAGAACTTGGACTAACTTCAGGAAGAGGGGAAACATGAGAACGGTGATTACAAAATATCCAACCAGTGGACCAACTGGCCTAGCTCAGTTGGTACACCAATGAGCTGTTGAAATACAGATCTGAGCTTGAATCCATGTGAAATTAGATACATGAAAAGAATGATTCTGAATTGCAAAGCATGAGGCCCTCGGCCTAGGCTGGCAGGGGCCCGTGCCCGCCGGGAACTGTCTGCGCCTGCCCCAAGTGAAGGCGGGCACCCTGAAAAATCGACGAGGCCTTTCTGAGGCTGATGTGACTTCTGTGTTCTGCTCCTGCTTATTTGGTGTGTCTCGTGATGCAATCTCAGTTCGTGCACATGGTTATCGGGATTTCTATAGGAATGATGCAATTTGGCTTCTGTCATTCGCATTCCTCATTTTCCTTGCAGAATTATCTGGGAATAGATAAAAAGGAAAAGGTATCCAACAAGCGGAGAAGCCATATTCTTGGACAGTCGTGTGTCATCTGATGAGAAAAAGAGTCCGCGTGAAACCATTGTCTTCTCCAGTACAGTCTTTTAAGAGGAAAGGAAGTATGAAAGGAGTCCTTGCCTAATTCGATTTCTCTCATCTTTTACACAAAACATGGACAAATCCCCACAGGAGATGATTATGAGCTGTGCTGGATGGTCATGTCAACCACAAGAGAGATGCCAAGCGTGGAGATTTTGGAGAACAAGAGAGAAGGAAAAAAACAGAAGAGACCTCAGAAAACCGATTTTAAAGTCCTAACCATCTCTGCATCCAAAGCTACTCTTGTTTTCCCTTTCTGGGTGGCAGTGATTTCACCATCATCGCATAAATTTGGAACTGCATGATGTTTTTCCACCAACCCGACCAAAGACCGATTGCTGCATGGACATTTCAGTGTTTTGCAATCGTTCTTCTTTCTGCGGGCATACCCTATCGGACTTTTCTCAACGGAATCTGGCTGTAATTTCTGTCAGATACATGCAGAGAAGTCGTAGTGTAACTGTGCCCTCATTCTCCGCCCTCCTTTTCTGAGTTGCTTCCAGAAGTAATTCTGTATGAATTTGATATCAAAGGATAACCACAATGGTAACCAGAGTTAGCACAATTGTAGGTGGGACAATGACTGGAGGTTCCACATGATGACCATATTGTGTGTCTGCTTGGACAGGAGGGATGGCATATTGCAGAGAAATTCCGTGCACCATGCATCGCAGCTTCGCCGTACCTGATTCCATACAGGTAGGCAGACTTCTCCAAAGCAAGGTGGATCACCACCCCTCACACAGTTTCCTGATTTACTTGGTGATTTACCCCTTCTGAAAAACACAATCTGATGTGATGTATGATCGATTTTCTGATGTTTTTCGTATTGGTTTGTTTCGTTTCCGGATTACCATGGGCACTAGTGCACCTGCATCGTTCGAGCGGCAGTTCAGAAAATACCATCCACATTTGTATAGACGCTTGAAGAATGCGGCACGCGGAGAGGTTAGTTTGCAGATGGCTGAACCCCTTGCTTTCTCTCAGCAGCATACTGAACCCTGTGGCCTACCGTCTTGCCCTGAGCACCGTGCACCCTAATCATGAATGTATACACGCCGTATTACATGGCACATGCCCAATCTGATACGCTCATGTTGAGCGTGTGTATTGTTCGGGCGCAGACTGTGGGGCAATCACTATTCCACAGTGAGAAGAACTATATGTGTTTGTGTGCTTGTGCCCTTGTAACATGGCTGTGCTCTTGTACGACTTGCCGAGGCGTATTGGATTGTTGCAGTCAGTGGGTGTTTTTGGAGTTGCAATCTGATGGACATAAGCGCTGCATTAAGCAATGTCATATTGTTGTTTTTTCCCCTGGGTTGATTACACATATAACTGGGAACTTGGTTTGCGGTCGATCATATCCGCGGAAACTTCTTTTTTTCCTATATCTATACTCTTACTAAAGTGTAAGCCGAGTCTCGCATGACATTCCCGCAAGGCCCGACCGCCACTGTTGGGAAATTGGCGGGACGGGGGCCTGAGCCCAAGGGAAAACATGGCGAAACGTTCAGATTTGTTGGGGCGGGGTAGGCCAGAGCGGGAACTCCCAGAAGGGCCGTTGGGCGCGTCGGGCTTTGGCTTTCCAGTCTATCGGGCCATTCGCATCCAGTCCACCCGCTGCGTGGAGACGTCAAGCGATGCACACAGATCATCGTCGAGCGCAGCTGCCGCAGCCAAGACGGAAGGCAACGACGGACGGGCGTGGAAGATGATCGAGCGGGAGGAGGAGACGGAAGTGGGAGGGAGGAGACGGAGGACAATGACGGCCGACACCGTGACGGAGGAGGACGATGGACGATGGTGTGGAAGAGGGTCGAGCGAGAGGTGGAGAGGAAAGGAGGGAGGAACAAGCATTGCACCCTGACAGCGTGGAGAGAGGGAGAGGAGAGCCGAGGGGGCGCACAGGGAGTCGAACAGCGGTGTGCATAGCGGCACGCAAAGGGGATCGAGGATCGAGTGGGAGGCGGGCAGGAAAGGGGAGCGGAGGAGAAGAACGATATCGTGGAGACAAGGGGGCAGGGACTCGGACAACGCGAAGAGGACCGCAAGGGGGGAGGAAAGGAGGAGGGAGGAGAAGATCAGTATCATGGATAGTGCCCAGATAGCGGCGTTGACAGCAAGCGGGACGAGCAGGCTGTAAGAAGATGATGGTAACATCCTCTTTCCCTGCCTTTTTGCTATCATTTGATGATCGTTATGATCGCCACGCCGTAGATCATGATCATGGAGTGAGGTCGGGGAAAAGTACGAGGGAGGAAGAATTGCACGCGGGAACAAAAGCCGAGCAAGATGAACGAGATAGATAGATAGATAGATAGATAGATAGATAGATAGAGAGAGAGAGAGAGAGAGAGAGAGAGAGAGAGAGAGAGAGAGAGAGAGAGAGAGANAGAGAGAGAGAGAGAGAGAGAGAGAGAGAGAGAGAGAGAGAGAGAGAGAGAGAGAGAGAGAGAGAGAGAGAAAATAATGACCGCGATGACGGAGTGGTATGGAAAAGGACGTGCGGGAGAAGTAGGACGGGGAGAGTGGGAGGAGAACGCGGACACGATCAGCACGTGGAAAAACCGCTGATCGGTGTGTGATGCACACTCGAGGATTGAGCAGATGACTACAACGAAAAAGGGCGGGAGACGAACTGCATGAGGGACCAGATCGGGAAGAATTGAAAGTGGAACGAAAGGCGAGCAAGAGGGCGGGATTCAGCGTTTTCTCCCATGTCACCCCCCCTCCTGCCCCCGTTATCGGTAAAAGAAGGCAGGGGCCAAGGAGAACTATGAGGCACAAATGATCACCCTCATGTCGGGGAAGGAAGGAAGATAACGCAGCAGGAGGAAGGAAGATGAGGCAGGACGAAGGTGGCAATGATGGGAGCACCGCATAATGGACCACACCCAGGAAGTTGATGCGATGGACACGGAGGAGGGAGGAGCAGGATGAGGATGGAAGGATGATAACCGCGGTCATCATGAATCAAATCTTTCTCACTGCATGTTTGCACTCAGAATTTTTTTGCGCAATTCCCCAGAATGTCTGGATATTGAAAGTATGGCAATGCTCCCAATTCTTTCAATTTTTTTCCTGTTCTTCTCTGTTTTGTGACGGAAAGCTGCTTTCAGAAAGTTCTACAATGTTCCAACTTGAATATTTTTTCATTCTTTTCCTGTTGCAATCGAAAGTTTTTTTGAACTTTCAAAGCATCGTCAATTGGGGACTTTCTTTATATCTCTCATTCCGACCGAATCTTCCTTGCAATTCATGTTTGCCTGACAATTTGTGCAAACCATTTTTCCTTCTTCTCCCTCCGTTCCCTCGGTTTCATCTTCCGACAATTAAACCACAAGTACACCCGCACCTGATTTAAACGAACCTGAATTTCACTGCGCACCGAGTTTTGCCGAGCCTGGGTCCCGTTGTATTTTCTTTTCTCGTACTCCTCCCAAATGAACAACGTAAAAATAAAAAAAAATAAAAAAAAATAAAAAAAAAAAAAGCACGCAACAACGCTATGGACGAGAAAGCAGTTGGATACAGAATCAGGGGGCAGTGTGAGAGTATGCCTTCAGTGAGGGCGTTTACAGCTCCACATTCATCATGGACGGTACTTTCAGAAATGAAAAGCAAAAAAAAAAAAGCAACAACAATATGGACATGGAACCCGTTATATACAGAATCTGAGTATATGCCCTCTTTGACAAGGTGTCAGAAGTCCTTGCAGTGCTCCCTGCCTTGCTGGCAGGCAGCCGAAAAGAAAACAAAAGAAGAAACCAAACAACAAAAAAAACAAAACCTCATACAAGCCATATGTGCGATTCGTTCCTGAATGTTCTAGGGTGAGCACTTCTCCTTCAGGGCTTTCCCAGACGTCGTTCCTCGATTTGCAGTTTCTTTTTTTTTGTGTGTGTGCCAACCCTGCTCTGACCCCTGATCTTTTTGGAATGAGTCGTTTGCAATGAATTTCTTTTGCCTGGGCGGTGTACTTGTGGTTTAAACTCCCTGAGTCCCTGGTCCGTCCCACATAGCAGCATGTGACGATGGGCAGAACATGCGCCACATGTCACACATGTATGAAGATGGATGCGATGGCACATGGCCGAAGGAAGGACGGGAGGAGAAGAGAAGCAGAAGAGGAGCATGGAGTACCGCAGAAGGAAGAAGGAGAGGAGGAGAGAGGAGGACGACAAGATGGCTGGACGAATGAGGATAATATGGCGGGAGGAGGTTACAAGATGGTTGGACGAAGGAGATGGCAGGAGAAGAGGACGGCGAAAGGAAGGAGTAGAGGAGGAGGAAGGATGAAGAGGACAAGGTGGATGGACGGAGGAGATGGCAGGAGAAGAGAAAAACGAAGGAGTACAGCAGAAGGAATGAGGAGAGGAGGAGGAAGGAGAGGAGGACAAGATGGCTGGGCGGAGGAGGAGAATATGGTCGGAGGAGGTGACGATTGATGGTTAGGTGGACGAGGATGACGTGGTGGGGAGGAGTACAAGGAGATGGTGAGGTGCAGGAGGAGTGACAATTGACGGAGAAGGATGAAGGAGATGGCAGGAGGAGGAAGGAGGAGAGGAGGTGCAAATAATATGTGCATCCCACGTGGCACGTGTGTGTGACAATTATGGAGGGTATGGCAGGAGGAGGGGAAAAATGGTGCATACGGTGATGATGAGGGGACGAAATGGCGGGTGGAGGAAGGACGAAATGGCGGGAAAAGGAGGGGGAGGATGACAAATGAAAAATCTACATGCATATTATGTAAGCATTCTACACCGATGTATTATGCCACGTACTATGGCGACATACTAAACTAAAAGATTGTGCGCATGTACTGCGCTGTGTACCATCTTGACATACTAAACTGGTATGCTGCACTGATGTACCATGCCAACATGCTATGCCAGTGTAGATCTGGGCTGTACAATTTTTGTTTGCTTTTTGGATGCCTATGTCGGGTTCAAGGTTGCCCTCATTTTTCCGCGCCCCCCCTGTTAGGGCACGGCGGGTCCACTTGTTTTCTTTTAATACAAAAAACAGAGCCTTTCTCTGTATCTATTCTGGGGAGTGTTAGTTCAGTGGTAGCCCGGGGCTGGAGTTGGACTGGAATGTGCTGCCATTACTAGTCTACATCATTCCCCTACTTTTGTTTGCCCCCTCCCCCCCCTCCGGACTTCTGTTATTTCCATAGTGTATAACACTCCCTTTCTTGTGCTTTTGGTGTGTCCCAGTACTTCCCCAGTTTACACTGTTAGCAAGTCCAGCCCCATAGGCTTTTGCCTCGATGGTTTGATTCGTTGACAGACTTTAACACTCAGCCACAAACTTTTCAGCAGATCCTTACATACCAGGCTAGTCAAATTGTTGTAACAAGTTCCATAGGTTTTTGCCATGCCGAAGTGTCCACTCCGACCATGAGCGAAATCCAAGAAGTGTGCGAGGAGAGGCTCATGGTTGGGTACACACAAATGGTCATGCTTCCCGTAGCGATGGAAAACCAGACCTTCGCATTCGTGAAAATCCGGCCGACTGCTGGGGTCAGCTCACAGCTGCCCAAGGATTGAACCGATGCTCGGATCCTTGGCAGTTTGCTCCATGAGTTTCTCCTCCAGTTTCTTCCGGAGGTCGTAGGAGTTCACAAGGCAAGTCATATACTCGGGGTGGCGAGACAATGCATCAACAACTCGATTATAATAACCCTTCTTGTGTTTTAATTCAAAGTTGAAAATGTCAATCTCATGGAACCAGCGAGTCAATGTAGGAGACAAGGTAGTTTTCTCCTTGATCCATTTCAAGGTCTCATTATCTGAGAAGACTTTGAAGTGGCGTCCCAAAAGATGGTGCTTCCAATGGTCGAGTGCCTCACACAAAGCATAAAGCTCGTTCATGTAAGTGGTAGTTACCTTTTCGCGGGGCATGCGTTTGCTGTAGTACTCGAGCGGACGCAAGCGATCACCATCGTCTTGTTGCAGCACTACGCCAATCCCATACCGACTCGCATCACCAATCCCATACCGACTCGCATCCGTGGTGGCTACGAATGTGAGTTTGGGATTTGCAATGCGGAGCATAGGATGACTTACCAAGGCCTTTTTCAAGGCTTGAAAGGCAGTCTCACATGCCTCATCCATGCATAGGATACATTCTTACTTGTTAGTCTAGACAATGGGCGGGTAGTGATAGAGAATCGGGGCACAAACTTTCAATAGTATGATGCAAGACCAAAGGAAGGAACACAGTTCACGAACATTCGTTGATTGAGGCCAGTTGCGTATGACCTCAACCTTGGTTGCCTCAAGCTCAAGGCCTGCAGTAGACAACCGATGCCCTAGATAGATGACGCTATCCTTCCGAAACTCATATTTCTCTAAGTTGAGATGGAGCTGCATTTTCTTGAGGATTTCCAACTCTTCCTCAATGTGTCTTAGGCGTTCATCCATCGATTTGCTGAAAATCAGAATGTCGTTGAGATAGACAACCATAAACCAACCAATTTGTTCGCGAAGAACTTTGCCCATGAGACATTGGAAGGTGGTCGGCGCATTCGTGAGGCCGAAGGGCATGACGGTAAATTTGTACAACCCATCACACGTCTTGAATGCGGTCTTGTGCCGGTCCATAGGAATGACCTCAAACTGGTGGTAGCCAAACTTAAGATAGATCTTGGAGAAGACCTTGCACCCACCTGCAACATCAAGTAGATCATCGATGCATGACAATGGATATGCATTCTTTCTTGTGATGCGGTTTATACTGCGGTAATCAGTACACATTCGGAGTTTGCCTCCTTTCTTTTGGACAAACAGAACAGGTGTACCAAATTCAGCTTCGCTTGGCTTGATCCACCCTTTGTCAATCATCTCATGAATTCATCTCTTGAGCTCCTCCAACTCGCCGGATCCCATACGGTACACACAATCCTTTGGAGGAACAACACCTTCGACTAACTCGATCGTGTGTTTCATCGATCGCGTGGGGACTCCACGTGGTTCGGGCAGAACTTTCAGAAATCGGTTGAGTAGGCTTTGGATGTTTGCTGGGATTTTAGGGGGTGGGGGATCAGAAAAAGGATCACCTAAATCAGGTCGCAGATTAGTAGTGGCGGCAACCGAATCTGAAGCAGAATCATTTGGACTAGAAGTGGATGCAGGGGTAGAAGTAGACTCATCATGCAAAGTCGAACTATTACTGGCCGCAAAAGTAAAAGGTACATGAGTAGGGCGAACAAAGGCAACATACAATTATTCATCCTCCACTTCTTGTAGAACTGCATAACATTAAGAAAAATCACTGGGGATTCGCGCTTCTCATCCAAGAGGACGGGACACTCATTCCGCTGAGCATCTTCGACCATGAAAAGTGACTCTTTCACTTGGTCCATTAACATTGGGATTACAACCAGCCCAACCCGCGGACTGCATTGAAGGGACACTTGTCAAGGACATAGAAGTTCAACGTGTGTGTGACAGTCTTGTCCTTGTCAAAGGTAGTGCACACACCTTTGACTACATGCGTGGATGTGACAACTTCTTTGTTGCGTACTTGAGTCCGGCAATTGATTTGCAAAACCACTTGCTTTATCCCCAAGCCCACTTTGCGTATCTCGTGCGGTGACATAAAGTTAGATGTGGCACCACAGTCAATCAAGACACAGAGATAGTGGTGGTTAATGAGAAGTTTGAAGAAGATTAACTTCGCTGTCCCTTGAGTACGTGATGTTTCATCTTAGCCCAATGCTCTAGGTGATAGTGAAAGTCAACCTTCCCAGACTTCTCCCAAGGCTCAACATACAAAGCATGACTAACATCAGCCTTGAATCAGTAGACGATAGGGCTTCAAGAGAGGGCTGCTGATTTGTATCAGCTTCAGTCTCCCTTGCTTTAGAGGGTGGTGATGTCAACTCTACGCCTGGTTCTGATTTCCCTGCAGCCTATAACAGCCTTGTACTTTGTGGTTCGGTTTTTGGCAATGCAGGCAAACCCCTTTCTTGAGCCTAATCCTTCAATCATTTTCAGCGATCCGGAGGTTAACCCATTGTTTGGTTGTTGCATCCTACGGTTTCTTTGAGATTTTGGCTCCCTTGGGAAGTTGAACATAGTTCTTCCCTGAGTTTCGGTTAGGTCCCTTCACATTGTCAGACTTTGACATAAATAACGAAGAAGAAAGACTCGATGTCTTGGTCGTCACCAAGAGCGGGGTCGTCTTTATAGGCCTCCTCATCAACCTCCAACAGGTCATGCACAACAAAACGGTTGCTGCCTCGAAACCGCCTGCCGCCTATAGGCTTTTTGTTGCCTGCTGTGGAAACTAGGTCTTGCTCCTGAAGACTGACCACATCCTGCATGAGTGAAAGCCAGTCCGTGTATCCAATGCCTAGGCAATGCATGTAAGTAATGGGAACCGTATCTTTCACAACATCTAAGGATGACTGTGTAGTCATGTCCAACCCGGGTGTAACAAAAAGTTTGCTAACAAACAACTTGTTGCGCTTGAGATCATCAAGTCTCCTCCTGATTCTTGCAGCAACATGTGGATCTTTATATTGTTTAATCAAGATCTCTTCTAGTGTGGTCACTGGTGTGGCTTTGAGGCACTGCGTTAGATCAATCTTAGTGAACCCAGCTTGCATAGCTTGGACTTCTAAGAAGCCTCGCATGGAGGGTTCGACTTTTTGTCCCCAAGATCAAGGACTAGCTCATCAATTGAGTTCCCAACATCTCGAAGTAGGGTCTCATGGAGCTGATCCATGACTCTACATCTTCCTTGCCGTCATCCTTGGACGGTATCTGTACCGCCTTTCTGTCCACATAGGGATTGCTATAGCCGGCACCAGCAAATGATGTATCCGAACTCGAGGTTGCAGCAGTTGCAAAAATCCCTGCACTGTTACTTGTTGCAACGACAACTGGGTCTGCACCTAGAGGCATGGAGAGGAGCAAGGACAAACTCGTTAGCAACATTGGAGGCAGGAGGACGAAGAAGAGAATAGGAATCTGGGCCTGATGCAGATTTGTTCATCTGTCGCATTTGATCGCTATGCTCCTTGGCCATGTCTGCAATTTGCGTCTGCAGTTTACTTACCTGGTCAAAGAGTTGAGCGATCTGACTGAAATTCACTGAGCAGCTGACAGTCTATGAGAGCACGCACATATGCGACCAGATCTTTCTTGACGTCAATGTCGGGCAAGAAGGGGACTGTTTTGAAGACAGCCTCATGGTCCGCAACAATGGTTTTCCGCTTTTCCTCGTCTGCCTTCTCTTCCCTCGCCAGTGCCTTGTTGTAGAGGACTTGGAACAATGGTTTTTCCTCATCGTAGGCCGCATCCAGTTGGGATTTTAAGGTCACAAAAATCTTTATTGCTGCCATGTTAGAACTACCGAGGTTTTCAACCTGCATCATCTACAATACTATAAGAATCGCTATTTCTTATCGTACGGCCTGAATCGTAGGCCGGTACCGTTACCGGCGACGGCCCAGATCGCAGGCCGATCAGAAAACTTTCTGATCGCAGGCCGATCTGGGCCGTCGCGGCGCGTTACCGGCCTGCGATTCAGGCCGTGAGATATCGGTACCTGAGGCGCCCGTTCGCCTGCCCGTCAGCCCGTAATCGTGGCCGCCCCCCCCCACCCTACCCCACCCCACCCCACCCCACCCCGGTACCGAATTGCCCGCGCGCCCGTTTTTCCGTTGTCGCCCTTTTTTGGTTGCTGCCCACGGCCACTGCTCCAATCGCCCGCGCGCCCGGTTTTCGGTTGCCGCCCACGGCCACTGGCGCGTGTGCTCGCCGGTCG
>BFEA01000377.1:526019-536593 GCA_003427395.1 Chara braunii
AGAGAGAGAGAGAGAGAGAGAGAGAGAGAGAGAGAGAGAGAGAGAGATGGGGGAGTCGATGAGGATTAGGAGGAAGTCCGTGACTGGGGGGGAGGTTAAAGGTTCATCATGCTTTTTTGTCTTTTTCTTCTCTATTTTTTTTCCGTTTGTGTGTGTGAGAGAGAGAGATAGACGGCGGAAAGGAGGGTGAGGGGAAGCCGGCGAGGTGGTGAGTGGTATAGCCGCCCCAAGTGCCAGGATGTCTTTTGTATTTTGTCTTTTGTCTTTTGATTTTTTTTAATTTTTTTTTTTTTTGTGTGTGTGTGAGAGAGAGAGAAGGGGGCGGACTGTGCCAAGCTGTCCGTTATGTGACTCTGACACGTGCTACTCCGTTTCTTCTTTGCGTTTCGCCTTCCTGGAAATGCTCCAAGATGCTCTCATGTCAATGCTACTCCCGACAAGTCCCCCACGCGAAGAGCAACTGCGAAGCAAATTGAATGCTGCTGATTGTTTCATCATTCATACAATGCAAAACCCTTGTTTCTTAACAACAATGCCACTCCTATTGTTGTTGGAGGCGACTTCCAACTTCCCCGGGCCAATCATCAATGACATCATCCGAGCCCACCAAAGTGAGACTCGCCCTCACACACATGCACTTGCGCACATAGCGAAAAAACTCAACAAGTAAGCACGGGGCATGCATGCATGCAAGATGGGTTGATCACAAACATATCCAGAGAACACAGCAAACAAAGTCTGAATCTGAATCTTTAGCTGCAAAAACATCAACGGGACAATGGACAGGATTTTCTCAGAAAAGTGGACGAGTTCTTGCACATCACAAAACAAAAATGATGCTGCGAAGGTAATGGCTCCCCAAACAAAACACTCAAAGATAAAGGGAAAAAAAGGCTCGGCGGAATATGATAGGGGAGTTCCTTATGCTTTTTCTTTCTTTTGTGCTTTTTTTCCTTTTCTGTTTTTGCGGGCGAAGCCGCAACGGGTCATCTAGTAGAAAATGATTTAGCAAGTCCCTCAAGATGGGTGCTCTCTCTCTCCTTTCTCTCTCTCTCTCTCCCTTCTCTCTCTCTCTTCCTTTTATCCACGAGTCTCTACGGGCATCGAAATATGAACTCAGAAAAAGAAACAAACTGAAAAGCTCAAAGAAAGAGAAGGTAGAACTCCTAGCCGGAGCGGCATTACATTTGGACTAGAGAGCAGCAAAAAAAATAAGAAAATTTAAATGAGAGGTCTCATCCAACGACTCAGCCTCATTAGTCCAAATACGAGATCCCCTCGAGTCCAGTTTGACCAGTTCCGTGAACGTACAGCAAGTCAGACCACGCGTGACGATATGCAACAATGGAGAATTGAGTGGTGTACAAGGTGCAAGTCAAGCCACGGATGCTGCAACAAAAACATGTGAAACGTCTCAGCCGAGATCCCCTTGGCAGCGGGTGTCCTAACCAAAAGAATAAACTCCGAATCCCAGTCAGAAAGAGAATGAACCAATGTCTAACAGATTTGGGTCCAAGGGGCCCTTCTTGTTTGGGCCCAGTCCCATTGGGTCCCTATCGGTCCCACGTAGCCGTTCAGAGACGAAAAGACAAAGCACCGTAGAAGGACTCAGCATTCACAGCGAGATACTTCATTTCTCCATCCATCATGTGAGTAGGTAGTTCACACACTCAAACACACAGTCAAGACCGCAGAGGAGTAGGAAGGAAACCCAGAATAACCCCAACCTGACATCAATACCATGCACACACACATGTGCATCCCGTAGGTGCATGACACTTACCTGAGTTTCCTGAGCTTCGAGATGAATAGAACTCACCCCCTTCTCATATGATCCTCCTGACCCCTATAACGCTACCCTTACACTAGTGTCCTATCTCCTAGGAGGGTCGGACTCCAACACCCAAGTGCAATGCCGGATCCCCCGCGGATGCTGAAGAACAAAGTAGCAACTTGCAGTCCATAGATGCAGAATGGCTGCTTTCCCTCAAGCTCGCCTACTTGAGGGAAGCCCTAAAGTCGCCAAGTATCTCCCTTGAATCAGATTCCAGGTGTGAGTGCCTCTCACTCTCAAATTGTCGCATGAAGCCTCCACGAAATGTCTCGCCACCCCAAACTTACTCTTATACAACCTGGTCAGGTTCAGTGTCGACCCAACACGACCTAATTGGGTGGGGGCAGATTCCCTTAGCCACGCTGCCCCACTTCCCTCACGACCAATCCTAACCCTTAGTGCTGCCCTCAACCACTTAGGTTAGGTTTAGGGCAACAAAGTCAACTATTGCCAGCACGTAGAATCCGCTCTGATACCAATGTTATGATCCTGGTGAATTTCGAAGTACACATTCATGAGAAAGCACAATCCAATTGCAAAAAGAAATGAATGAACTTGAGAGGAGAGAGAAGGAAAGAAGAAGAAGAAAAAGAAAGAGAGGAGAAGAAGATGTATACCAGCAAAGACCAATGATAATTCCCTTCTTCTCGCCAATCACTCTCCTCCTCCTTTTCTCCTCCCGTCTTATTCAAACAATAAATAATAACAACAATGTTGAATGGCTGAACCAGAATCAATGTCCGAATCCCTCTTCTACTGCAGGTACAACATGAGGTCCACCATAGCCATGACCACCCTTCTCCTTCCTCTTCCTGAAGGTGGAGGCTATGCGCAGACTGCTAGGGCATTGCCCTGATGTGCAAAAGGCAACTCAAAGCAGCTAGGGCTGCTCCCGCTGAGGCCGCCATGCCTGACTCTGCCTCGAAGCTCCTTGGTGTAGCTCTAACCCAACCGGGGCCTTCCAGATGCAGTGCCCACTAAGGTGATGAAGATGGCATCCACCATAGCCAGGTAAGTACCTCTGACGCTCCCCCTTCCAAGTCCTTGTCTTCCTCCTCCTCCAGCCCGTGCTCCTCCACCATAGCCGCAGTGGGGAGCTGGGCGCTTCTCTCTCCCTAGCAGTGCTTCTCCAACCAGCGCTGCTCCAGCCAGTGCTCCAAGCAGTGTGTCGCCAAACTCGCACACCGAAGAATGAGGAGGAGCCCCTTGCTCCTCCTGATATAGTGGCCTGCTTGCCTCTTGGGCGGTGACTTAAAGGCCATGCGGCCTCCAAGCAACCGGTACCTCCTGCCGTTCGGAGGGAAACATCATTGCACACTCTGATATTGCCCGTACAGGCCCTTGACTCAGGCTGGTTGGACTGGTACCCGCCTAGACCTAGCCTACATCTACTGGGTCTCTAAAAATGTTAACTTTTGTCTTATTCTGCTCAGTCTCGAGTACCCGGCACATCTACCTCTACTTGGTGTGGTACCGGCCTACTTGCTAGTGTTTTTCCGCTGCTCTAAGTGTCGCGGGCTTCTTTCCCCGCCACTTGAGTGTTTTCCCCACTGCAACCCGCAATGTCACGGCCACAGGTAAGTACCGGCCCTTCGGGCCTTCCGGATGAACAAGTGCCCTTGCGGGTCACACACACACTCAAACCGACAAGCACTCAGATAGGCATGCATACCAGCAAGCACGCACACACACGGACTTAGAAAACTCAGCATCAAGTGGGAAACTCAGCAAGGCATACATTCCATTGGCAAAACTCAGAAATCAGCTGTGTGTCTCAGTCCGTGTTTGGCAGGTCCTTACACTCAGAACAGTATCTGATTCAAAACCCTAGATCAACTGATGGGGGCATTGAAATCCAATTTTCCACATCTATTGGTGGATGGATTGCGAGCTGAAACTCCAGGTCCATGCATGGGCCTATAGTTGAGAGAGGTCGGGGAACTTAACGCTTAGCAGCATGGACACATGGGGAACACTGTGTAGCTCACAATGCAATAAACCAGGTTGGGGAAAGTCTTCCAGGCTGGCCCTCCATGGTAATCAATGCTGAAGGTTATTAAGACCAGGCCATCATTGCCATCGCTGGTTAAGAAATGCCTAAGAGATTGTTAGCAACTGGTTGAGAAATTGCAACATGCCAGGGCTCAAACGCTGGACCTGTTATTTTCGGTGCCCGTGCTTCAAAGTTCAAACTTCAAACTGTTCTTTTTTTTTTTTTTTTTTGCCTAAAGCTATGTGCTTCTCTCAAATATCCCTCACACTACCTAACCCCGTGCCTACATCTATCTAAGTCCGGTTGAACCTTAAGTGCAGCAATCCACATCTATGCATCGAAGCTTGTGTACACTAAGGGTTACGGGTTGAGCCTATCTCCTCAGGGTTGAACCTAACGCCTGTCAATGAAGGGAAGGGACTATGCCCCCTGACTATCCCAGCTGCTGAACCTGCAGCGCGCCGCAGGGGGCCATGGGGATTTGAATGGAAGGCGTGGTCCCGGCCTCTGTAACTAACTGGAGGCTGGGTCTACTGGTTGGCTACAGAGGCTGGTGCCTATTCTCATGCCCAGAAATCCCCTACTGGCCTTTCTGAGAACAAACTGCATTTCCCTACGGCTTGCCTTCACTCAGGGCGGCGTGGATCATTTTAAGCAGACCCTGAGGCCTGCCAAGGCCTGGAGCCTCAGATTCACAACCGCTTGGGTTCGAGTCGCCCTCTCAGGACCTCCGTACTCTTGCCATTGGCTTCCCTTTAGAGCCCTCTTGTATGGCAGAACCACCTGGGGCGCAGTCTTCATCAATTCTTCTCTTGTGAACCACTGATCCCCACTGGTATCCAGGTGATGCCTGAAAGCCACTATCAACCGCATCTGTGGTTTCAGTGGTCTTCCCATACTTGCGGCGCACTGCTGCGGTGCGCCATGGGGTGCGCGTGCGCCGTGCGCCTTGCGCAAATTAGCGCTGAGCAAATGATGCGCGCACTTTTCTGTATAGACGAGAGAGAGCGAGAGAGAGAGAGAGAGAGAGAGAGAGAGAGAGAGAGAGAGAGAGAGAGAGAGAGAGAGAGAGAGAGAGAGAGAGAGAGAGAGNGAGAGAGAGAGAGAGAGAGAGAGAGAGAGAGAGAGAGAGAGAGAGAGAGAGAGAGAGAGAGAGAGAGAGAGAGAGAGAGAGAGAGCAGACAAAGGTCCTCTTTCACGTAAAAAGGAGGGTCACTGCAAGGAATCTGAGTCCCTCCACTAAGTAAGCGAAGGTCCTATCACCAAGCAGGGGTGGGCACCATATTTACAGAATCAAGAACGGGCCATGAGTATATAGTGTGAATTCGAATTCCGGTCTATGTTTAAGCAGTTATGGGTTGCTAATTTAGCCAGGCCCTGTTGGGCTCTGCACGTGATTCTCAGAGCTTCTCACTGAATGTGCAAAACTAGAATGAATATTCCGCTAGAACATGGAACCATACGCCGCCATATGTTTTGTCTTTTGTGGATGTAGTGAGTAGTGGACCAAGATTTAGGGGCACTCCACCTATTCCTACGGAAAGAAAAACAAAAAAAAAGAGAATTGCGTGCAGAGATCTGGCCTAGCGAAGTTAGTAACCCATGACTGCCACAGACCTGAATTCAAATCCAGAGCATATTTTTGGCCTGCCCACGCTCTGCTCACACTTCAACGACCATCTCTGCTTCATGATGAGCTCTTGCCAGTTTTCTGCAAGGGTCCTTCGCAAAAGAGATTGGAAAATAGAATAAGCATTTGCAGTTTTTAGGCTTAACGTGGCCCAAATTTTTCTTCGTTTGGACTCTGAATTTTTAGAAGGGAGGGGGCGTGTTTGGTCATCACACCCTGCCCTTCCCGAATCTTTTTACTGACCCCTATTTCGGTGATGTGCCGCATCACGTGCGCCGCGTCACGTGCGCGTGCGCTCTGCACTGTATGTGTCGCGATCCCGTGCACAGGATGCGCCACAAGCATGGGTCTTCCCCTTCCTGGAGGCTTTGGCACCGGGAGGACTTTATGTTCCACAATTCGGTCGATGCCGACCTGTCCGTCCGTGGTCAGGGGCAGCATTGATTGCCAAGAAGGGCACTTACCACTTCGAGACGAAGGCTGGAGTTTGGAAGCATGAAATGCAGGGTAAGTGAGGAGATGAGGTTGGACATCTATCACGTAAGATGGGCCGTAAGGGTCATTCTCCATGATGTCCAGGACACGGCGAACCGCACATCTCTGTCACTTGCAATTCTCTTGGGCGATCCAAAGTCCCTTACCTAGTGATTAACGAATTCAGTTACGAGTCGTACGACTGATTGTGTCTTAGCTGTTGCTCGCAGGGGTATGGTATGAGACGCGCAAATTTAGAAAATCTGTCAACAATTACAAAATTGAAAAATCTGCTTATTTCCTTTCCTGCTGGTGGCAAGAGTGCCCATAAAATCCATGGCCATAGACAGACCAGGTCCAGTAGGAAACGGCTTCATTAAGCCGACAGGAGCTTGCATAGAAGGCTTGCCCCTTGATAAACGTGATAACTCCCAACATACAAGTGTGCATCCCTTTCCATGCCGGGCCACAAAAAACATTGCAACAGATTAGCGTACGTCTTCTTGAACTCAAAATGGCCTTTTGCATCATAGCATTCTCCAAAGCAGGCTCCTTAGAGGTTCGCTGTTAGGCACACAGATTCTTTCTTTCCCATCCTTACGCAGAACATCACACCCACCGTGAGCTCATCACAACCTTTCTGTCCTGCGCAGTGAGTCATCTGATGATCGCCTTAAGAATGCTGTCTTTCTTTCTCCTAAGCATCTACCACCTGCTGACGTCTATGCCCTTCTAACCCAAACTCAGTAACCGGAGCACCCAGGAAGTCTACTCTCCTTGACAGTGCATCAGCTACCACATTATACTTCCGTTTGTTGAAGTCTCAGCACATATTCACTTGTGAGTCCTTGCAAGTCCATGCGGAAGCACTGCTGCACTATTTTGGGATACTATGCTGTGCGCTGTCTTGCGATGCTCCGAAGTGCGCTGTTTGTAGGAAGTAGTCAATGGGACTGGGCGCCATATCCTGGGTCGATGAGCGAGTAAGGAAGAGAGAGAGACACTCAAGAGGGGTATTCAGAGAGGTGAGGCTTTGGAGGTTGAGAGCAGTGGGAGAGATCGACCCTACCCTTGAGAGCTTGTTGGAGGCCATAGGCACACGTTTTGTAAAATGACATTTCTATGTAATCGAGTTGATTGGTGGATACCATCTTCGATTTACATCTCATTTGTGTTCTTGGTGTGCGCGTGTCATCTTGTGTGAGCATGGTGTGGAAGTGTGGTGCATGGTTGGTCTCATAGCAGATGTATGTTTCAAAGCACTTTCAACAATGTTTGCCATGTCAATTTTCTGCAGTTGCTATTCTCACGAATCTCACCACGTTGGGGCTCCTTGGATGTAGCTTGCATGGCAGGATGTTGAACACTGGCTGTGGCCAATTTTCACTGAGCGATGGGGTTCATGGAGAGAGACAGCTCTTGGTCTGAGTGCGGTTCCCTTCACGGTATGGATCGTCTTGTACCTTTCATGCTTCTCTCCCTCCATTGTTTCAGTCCCTTCCCCAATCTGTCTGTATCGCCGGTCTCTTCCTTTTGCCCCTGTACAGCTCTTCTATGTTGTTTCCACCCTTTAAACTACCAACCCCCCTGCTGGTTGGAAAATAGTACTCTGTGAGTGCACTGTGTCACGGGAATGCCCCAAGGGGGTCGGCCTACTGGCCGCATAGGGTTGACAGCGGTGCACAAATATTTTATTCTTTTTTATAAAACTAATCTATATTCATTACTCGTATACCTCACTCTACCTACCTACCTACCTACATATGTGTCCAGTTTTCCCAAGGGATGCTCAAGATTATGGGTTGAGTTTTTCCAGCCTTCCCAGCCTATTCTGCTCTCTCTATGCGGGGAGCAGTACCCCGGCTCCTAACACCTAGCATGAGCTGGAAAGCCTAACCAACTTCCACAACCAGCCAGGAGGCCCAAGCCAAATATCTCCACTGGGGCTGTGGGGGATCAAATGGACGACGTAGGGAATCGAACCCACAACCTCCTGAATACCACTTACGTGCTCAACCAACTGAGTTAGCCCGCTTGGACCGTGTTTGACCATTTTTCGTGCTCATAAGAGTCAGAACTGTGCGCTAGAAATTCTGAAAGACATCAGGCGTGGTATCAGTGCCTGAGACTCTGCTTTCTTCAACCGTTGACCTGATTTGCGACAGTTGAGGATCGTTCGATTCTCTTTACCTTGAGGATAGTTTGGGACTTCGACCTTTAGTAGATGACAACCTGAGTTTACTGAACTTATTTGGTTTTCCACTCCATGTTTCTTCTTTGTCCTTTTTTCTCGCCATCCCGTCTGCCAGGATGACCGCTTCCTATACCATGTCGAGCAAGATTTGTTCACTGTTTGAATCGGTTTCTCCATCCCCAGCTCATTCCCACCTCGTACTTCTTTTCCTGGACGTCTCTTCCCATGCTCTCTTGCCCTATGGCCACTTGTTTTGCTCCAACCTCCACCCTACTCTTCTCATCCCCTCCCCGCTATGTTGAGCACTCCAGGGAAACTCTTCTTAATTCTCTCGCCTTCTATCACATCCCTTCTTGCCTTCTCTCTGATCCACTCCCTGTTTTCCTCAACCCACTCCTTGAACTTGGACGACTCCCAACTTGATGAGCCTGTTTCTTGCAAAACGAAATGTTTTTGGAACCGTTGTGGTCACAGTTACTATGTTCGAACTCCGGAGTTTTTTTTTTCTTGTATCTAGCTCACCCTTAGCTACCTGCCTACCCTTGTCGAGTAATCCGACCAGAAACCCCACCTTAATCTAGTGACGGGAAGCAAGCTATTCCACTGGTACTGGGCTGAGACTATGGCTAGGCTCTAGGGCTAGGGTCCAAGACCACCTTAAATGTACGAACCAGAACTGAGCTATCCTAAGGTCATGGGTCTGCATCTACCTATCTCTGCTCAGTGCGGGGAGCAGTACCCAAGCTCCTGCAACATGGCGTGGGCTGGAAAGAACCACTTCCACAATCAGCCAGGAGGCCCAAGCCAACAACCTCCGTTGGTGAACCTGAAGCATCCCCCAGGAGGCCGTGGGGATTGAAAGGACGACGTTGGGTGTCGAACCCACGACCTCCTCAGTGCCACTTACGTGCTCAACCAACTGAGATCACCTTTTCGAAACATTTGTGGTCAGCTTCATAGAGAAAAAAAAGCAGCAACCACAAATGAGATTAGATCACCTTTTCAAAATATTTGTGGTTGCTGCTTTTTTTTTCTGTCGAAGCTGTATATGCGAGGCACAGGGCCTCGATATGCCCTACAGGGCCTATTTTTCACACAGTTGGCCGCCCTAAGTGAAGGCACGACCGAGGCCCACAGGCCATTTTGGGGTCACCACGCAACTGGGGAAATTCAGGCAGTTGCGCAGCGCCAGTTGGTTGGAAGCGTTCAGGCCCAGGCTGCCTTTCATTGCATGTAACTGAGGCAGGCCCTGGGCCGGATACACAAAGTGGACCGAACAAAGGCTGAGGGCAGTTGGGTGCTGGTAACCACCACAGGCCCTGGGCCTGCTTACTTCGGACTGAGGCTCAGCCTCGTGGGGCCTACCGGAAGCTTCTGGGCCAGCGCCCAGTACCGCATTACTGCACGCAGCAGCAGGCCACTTCGATATAGAGAAGGGTCTGCCTACGCATTGGACATTCAGGCACTGGCTGCATGCTGCGCAAGCGCTGCTGCGCTAACGCTGGCCAGGCTCATGCGCTCACGGGCGAGCTGGAAGGAGCAGGCAGCCATAGCCGAGCTGCGCTGCTGTATGCTGGATGGGGCGCATGGTGGTCCTTGGGTGCAAGTGGCATCTGTGAGTTGGGGAACGAGGTTGTGAGTGATACGAGAGACATACCTGGCGCTTGAGGCGTGCGGCACTGGCCGAGATCTGCTCGTACTCGGGAAGCTGTTGACGTCATCAGCGGCATTGTAGTCTAGGCTAGATAGGATCTGCCATTCATTGTCTGGGCGCTGAGCGCCAGATAGGATATCAACATTGGTTCTTCGTTGATGATGATGAGACTATTCCAGCATTGTCAATTATGAGCTTTTGGTGTGATCTTATTTGGTGAAACTCGTGATGCAATTCTGCTTTTGGTTCGAGGTCACGACTATCTGGTCTCATGTGTATGATGCTGTTTGATTTCTGAAGTTCGCTATTGCTCATCTTCCTTGCATATATGTTTTTATTACTTTTTAATGATTTAATCGTATCACCCATAAGCTAATGACCCTTCAACTTTTCAATCGACAAAAAACTCTTGGTATTCCTGTCGTTCATTCTGCTTTGACAAATTTGTTGTGTATAGTACCGTGTAGTATGTACGTAACAACCTTATTTTTTTTCTTCTATTTTTCTGAAATGGCTCCAATCTATTCATGGGGAGCTGCACGTGCTGGGAACAGGGCCCAGCATCCCTTATAAAGCCTATACAGAACAATTGAGGTGCCAGGCAGGGTTGCATACCCGCCGACCGCCTACCCTGACCGCTGACCATTTTGCAGCCTACCGGTCTGCCTACCAGTCAGTAAACAGCCATCCAGTGGCATCCACTGATTTTTTTTTCAATCTGACTATGGGGCTGTACTGCGCTTGCTGAGTACAGCTCAAATCCGCTGAGAAACTTTTGGAGATGGGGGGGGGGTT